>PVKN010002093.1:0-45011 GCA_004027915.1 Capromys pilorides
GCAGGGGGAGTGCTAAGGCCCGGACCACCAAAGGGGACAGAGGATGGAGCGCTGGGAAGGGGCCCACTGACATTCTGCTTGTTTGGGACATCCACAGCAGAGTCAAAGAGGGACACAAATGGAGGCCCACAGGTCACACAGCCCCAGAGCTGAAAACTCAGAGGTGCCAAACAGGCCCCACTGAGTCTGGCAAGGTGTGGCTGCGGCAAAGCTGCCACACCCGATGAGCAGAGAGCACTGAGCTGCCTGCAGCCCAACTCAGATGCTGATGGAGAGGGCTGGCACCCTGAAAGGCTGAACCTTTAATTTACATGGACAATCTTAAGGTAAACTTGAGGAGGAACAGTTTCTTCTCTCTTTTTTCTTCCCTTTTTCTGATACTACAGATTGGATACAGGGCCTTCACACTGAACTTGACGTCCCTAACCTTTTCTATTTTATTTTTTTATTCTGACACGGGGTCTTGCTAGAGTGACTCAGCTGCCCACGCTGGGCTCTAACTTGTGATCCTCCTGCTTCAGCCTCTCAAGTGCTGGTGTTACAGGCTGGCACCATGGAACCTAGCGTGTGAAAAATCTTCCACGCCACTCAGCTGCCTCTCCTCTGGTCAGGCAGCCTCTCAGCAGACCTGCTCTTCATCACAGCTGTGATTCCCTTCTGCTTGGAGTAGAAGGCCCAGTAGAGGGCCAGGCTATGCCTGTAGTTTCTCTCGATTGGGCCATGTTTCTACCGTTTCTGGACCTAAGCATGGAGCCCTGGTGCCAATAGAAGCAGAAGCAGGGCCACGTGTTTACGGCTGGCCGCTGTGAGCCTGTGTGCACACAGCACTGTGCGCAGCTGTGCGCAGTGCCCCTTCTGAGATGCCGTCCTTGCTCTGTCCCCCGAAGGTGCTCCTAGCAGCTTCCAGCCCTGCAGCTCGAGCCTGGGTAAGATGGCTGTGAATGTCCTTGATGAACTGCCCACATAGTAATGTCCTTCTCCTTCCAAAACTTGCTCTGTATAAAAACAGGGTCACTCTTCAGCAGCTTTTCCTTCCAAACTGAAACCGAAAGCTCTCAGCTGCGAGGAAAGTTTCATGGAGGAAAGGTCCAAGTGGATCTCCTGGATCCAGGCAAGACCTGGACTTTAGGAGCAGAGGAGGCAGGGAGTGGCTGCTTCTAGGGTCACTCAAAGGAGCAAGACTCAGGCTTCCTCCTCCTTCCCAGAACAGGCAGCAGGATCTAGGGGAATACCAGGCGTCAAGCTCGGTGTCTACCCACTGCTGATACTGCCCTACAGCATCCTCAAGGGCATCTGGTACCAAGCAAGAAACCGCATTTCACCTCTTTCGGCTTTAGAAAAGATGCTGGGGCTGGAGATAGAGACTACACCATCATTCAGCATCCAGTTTCCAAAATACCTGGAACACAGTAAAAAGATGCAGAAAGGACTCGGTAGGCTCTGCAGTCCTGGAGCTGGAGCTGTCACCCCAAGCCTGTCCTCACAGGCACACGAGGTCAAAGGACAGCCTCAAAGGTTTGACTTCAACTCAAGAAAAGAAATCTGGTCATCCAGCTTGACAGGCAGAGGAAACGAAAGCCTCCACAGAATGGAAATAAATTTCTTTTGCATCTGTTCAGCTATTTTGGGTGCCATGGTACATTCAGTAATTTAAGGTTTTCTTGTTGTGTGGTTTTTTTTTTTTTTTTTTGTACTTTTTTAAGGAAGAGTCTATAGGGTGTTCAGGGTCTCAATACTAGCTAGGACTCGTAGTGATTCTCCTGTTTACAGCCTCCCAAGAGCTGGGATTACGGGTGCACCACCGTGCCCAGTCTCAATTGCCATCTCAGCGTGCCCCGGGTGTGGGGCTGCACGGCAGGCCCGGGAATGGAACCCCTGGCCTCTGTGCCTGCTTGCAGGTGCTTTAATCTGCTGAGCTATTTGGCTGGTCCTGTAACTTAAAGTTAATAACAGGACCACAGGCTTTTGAAAGAACAAATCCCAACGCAACAGAGATCTGGCTAATTTTTTTAATACCAAGACCTCTTTCCACACTTTATATTCCATCAATAAGACAGTCATCTGCCCTTTGACCATCTATCCAGCTGGCTGTTCAGAGAAGGAGAAGCAAGCCTTCCAAAGCCGCTCCACTCTGTCCAATGCCCTGAACTCCAGTGTGAGGGCGCGGCCATTTCCCTGCGCCTTCCAGGCACCCTGAGCCAGTGAGCTAAGGGGACAGTTCTGACACCACCCAGCAACCGCAGCACTGGATAGTCAAGGCAGGAAAGAAGAGGCAGAGGAGTGTCCCCAGGCTGTGAAACAAGAGTCCATCCCTCCTTGGTGGTGGGAATCAGATCTCCTGGCTTCACGTGGTCGAGGAGTGAACGGGGTGCAGCCATTTTTGCTGTCTCCGGGACATTTCACTTTGCACCAACAACAGCTCCCCACCTACAGAGATCATCAGATCTCCTACTTAATTATACCTGTAAAATACACATATAGGTGGGCTCTGCTAAAACTCAAATCACACGGGCTGGGGAGACAGCATGGCAGTCTAAGCACCTGCCTGGCAAGTACAAGGACCCAGGTTTGATTCCCAGTATGGCATACTGTGCCGGCCCTGCGCTGAGCCAACCACTGAGACTGGGCGTGGTGGCACATGCCTTTAACTCCAGCACTGGGGAGGCTGAGGCAGGAGGATCACTATGAGTCTGAGACCCTACATCAAATAAACAAGTAAATGAATAAATGATTAAAACTCAGATCACAGCACCACCATTGTGGTAGAAACCATCCACCTACTACGATCAATGAGAAGAGCTGGAAGTTGAAAAGCAGTTCTTCCAGCAGGCCTGGCGGCCCCTGGATAAAACCTGGGGCTGGGTGTGTGAGGTGCCGCAGGTGCCAGGGAAGAACGAACTGCGTGCAGGCCTGCATTCTCTCCAGGCCTGGCCACGTCCTGCTGCACAGCGTGCGGACAGCGTGTGAGAAAGGACGCAGCCACACAGGCCACAAGCGTCCCTGCCCCAGAACAGCAAAGGACACGCTCATTTCCTGTCCTGCAGATACCGTGGGTGTCAAGTGAGAATGGGATGCTCCCATGCCTGCGCTCTACCATCTCTGCCTCCGTTTACCCTGGCTGTGCCTCTAAAGTTCCTGGCTGTAGACAGAGCATGTGCTCCTCTTTCACTAAAACTCTTAAGCATGTCCTTGCCAGGAGGCTGGGTCTTTGTAGCTGACTGGCTGGGCTCTTGAGAGTAGAGTCAAAGGACAGGATCAGAGTCATGTGGTGAAGAGACAAGAGCTCTGTCCCTCTCTGCCACGTGAGGCCACACGGAGAAGGTGGCTGTCCAAACTCCAGGGTAAGGCTCTCCTCGGGAACCAGCCCTGCGGAGATCACAGTCCTTTATTTGCTTAAGGAGACAGGGTCTTGCTATGTATTCCAGCCTGGCACTGAACTCATGGCCTCGACTTCTCTGGGTGTTGAGGTTCCAGGCCACCAAACCTGGCTCAGACCTGGGAGACGTAAGGCTCCCTGCCTCCCAAGCTTTAAGGAAGAAATATCTCTGCTTTAGGCCAACCTGTCTCTCTCAGAGCCCCCAGATCAATTGAGAGAGGTCTCCCTCAGGTAGGACCCAAGATGCTGGGGCTGCCACCTGGAAATGTAACTTCATCAAAACAGAAAAGCTCCTCCTGAGCTACTGGTGTGGACACCACGATAGGCCCTGCTGCTCCCTGACCCTGGCCTGTGGCTCACACAGCCCCGGCCCACGGCTGACTCACGTCCAGGGACTCCAGGCAGTACCAGCAGAAGGCGTGTTTGCAGTTCTTGCACATCATCTGCGCACACCCCTCGTCCCGCTCGATGTACACTCTGCACTTGGGGCAGCGCTTGATGGGTGCTGTGTCCTCGTCCAGTTTGAACCCGGAGCTGTGGGAGAAACTGCATGAGACTCTGTGCCCAGGGCCTGTGTCCTGTGCCCTGAACGGGGCACCACCCAACTGCAGGGGCCGACAACACCTCTTCTTGTGAAATAAAATAAACAAAACTGGTGGACCAGGATCCAAGCAGGCATGGTGGGGCCCACTTATAACATCGCTAAGGTGGGAGACTGAGGCAGGAGAACTACAAGGGACAGCCCAGCCTGGGCAAAATAGCAACTTAGGCAGGCCCTGTCTCAAAACTTGAAAAGACCTTGGGGTGGATCTTAGTGCTAAGCCCCCGGGTGGAATCCCCAGCACAGGAAAGAAAAAGGAAACAAAGCAGAGATTCCAACACTGGGCAAGCCACAGAGAAGGGCAAAAAGAACACTTAAGAAAGAAATGCCTAAAAAATAAACACAAATCCCAGATGTGATAGTGCATACTTGAAATTGCAGCACTGGGGAGGCTGAGGCACAAGGATTGCCACGAGTTCCAGGCCAGTCTGCGCTAAGCAGTGAGTTCTAATCCAGACTGAACTACGCAGTGAAATACTGTCTCAAACAAAACCCCAATGGGCAGGGCATGGTGTTGCATTCTTTTAATCCCAACACTCACAGAGGCTGAGGCTGGAATTTACACCATGCCCTGGGCTGCAGCCTATGGGACAGCCTCCAGCAGGAATAGAGGGCGGGGCAACCAGCCTGCCCTGGGGCTGGAATCAGGACAGAGAGGGCCAGGCCGGTCTAGCACGCAGCCAGGTATCTCCAGGAAAGGTCAAGGCTGGTGCAGGGGCAACACTGTCTGAGCAGTGAGCGTGCAAAGTGCCTGTGACAATCGGTGTGCAGCAGGGCAACAGGGGCCCCTCTGGAACACCACACAGGGCCTCGTGTTGGCTCTGGGGCCCAGGGACCACAGGATTGGGAAATGGAAGAATGGGGGCCGTGGCAACCATGCAGCCCAGCCAAGCCACACGACTGCGCACACTTGGCCAAGAGAAAGACCTGGGTGCCATGGTTTCTTACTGCCCGTTCTGCAAATTTCAAGGTGCATAGAACAAGGCTACAAAATCCACCTGGACAAGGACCCGGCCATCTGCTGCAGCGCTGGCAGAGACCAAAAACACAGCAGGGCTTCCGCTCATCTTCCTCCAGACACACGATTTCAGGGCCACACAGCCTCCTTGGCCGGAGCCACTGCACCCCTGCGTGCTACAATGCCTCTGGCTTCCGTAACCCATATTCAAAGCTCTCCCTGGACTCTTGCAGTCATAGAGAAAGGGCAGGTGTCTCAGAATTCAGCCCTGCACAGCAACTCACACTGTACAGATCCTTTAGACAGCAGTGCTCACCACTTTAGTATTATATAATAAAATATACAATAATATAATACCATATATATAATATATAATACATATATATACATGATTTTTAAAGAGAATATAAAAACTAGTAAAAAAAAAAAAAGCAACATTAGAAATGATACAGAATTTCATTCAGCAAAATGATAGGAATTCAACAATGGTGACAATATTGCATATGACTGTCTTCAAATTACTGTTCAGATTAACCTATAAGATTAATCACAGCTTATGAAGACCTCCAAGAAAGAGGACTTCAGAGCAGCTGCAGAAAGTGGCAAGGACCATGGGATGAGGGTGTTTCCAGTAAGAAGGAGGACTCGGAGAGGTACTCCTGGCAACGTGTCTGTGACTGGAATGCTTTTTATTATCTATCTATCTATCTATCTATCTATCTATCTATCTATCTAGTGGCTGGCTCAGGCCACCGTGGGATCAGGGCTGGTTCAGCATGCAGTGCCAGGGATCGAACCCTGGTCCCTGTACTTTCCCTGCCTAAGCAGGTGCTTTAGACCACTAAGCTATCTCACTGGCCCCTGTTGTTTGGGGCAGGTAGAGTGGAGCGCAGTCCTTACGCATCTTGCTAAGTACAGGGACTTGCCCAGGGCTTGGTAAACAGTGCTCAGAATGAGCTATGGGGTGGTGGGGGAGCAGGTGTAATAAGGGGCACGAATGTGACCGAAATGGTGACACACCGAAACTCCTCAAAACCTGAGAAACTCAGAGTGATATGCATGCATGAGTCTGCCAACACAGTGCCATCCCTCTGCATAACCACTATATACTAATAAAAAGCGTAGAGAAAGTAAGTACTCATAGAACAAAAAAAAGCTCCTGGCTGAGTGTGGTGGCACACGCCTCTTATCCCGGCACCTGGGAGGCAGACGCCAGAGCACTACCTGGAGTCAGAGGCCAGTCTCGCTACACAGCAAGACCTAACCTCAAAAGCAAAATGAATTAAAATGGGACAGTATGCTGGTGACTGACTGCTCTGGAGGGAGTGGTCTCTGTGAGGTTGACATGAAAGCAGCAGACTTACAATTATCTAAAAAATAAAAGGAAATAAACCACCAAACAGCTTCAGGTTGGAAAGAGCCCTCAAGGGGCCAAGAGTGTGCTGAGGCTGTCTGCAGACATGCATTCTGAGGCACTTCCGGGAAGGATGCAATCCCCCTTCCCCTCCCCCTTCCTGCCAGCCCTCGAGGGTACCTGGCCTCCCCTGGCAGGAAGGTGATGGGCATGGTCTCAGAGCAGCCTTGGCCGGGATGCCAGCGTGCTTTGCAGGCCGAGCAGAACTCCATGTGACATGACTTGCATTGCACCAGCTGAGGCGTCTGTAGCCCGAGGTCCTGGAGCTGGCACACAGCCTGGCAGGTGGAGGCCGGGCACCACGTCCGGCAGGGATCGAAGAGCACCTCTAGGGTAAGGAGAGAAATGGGCCAATCAGACCTGGGAGGAGAGGGGTCCAGCAGCGAGTACCACATGCGGGTGACGATGGCACACACAACAGACCTCTCTCAACTATAGGATTTGCGCCCCTGGCTCCCCAGGACTCCTGGCTTGCTCACACCCTGGGCTCAGCGCAGGGTCCTTTCACTCTGCAAAGCTGTGCCCACCTCCATCCTGAGCCCTGTGTTCTCTTCTGTCCTTATAACCTGGCTTGGGGATCAGCACACAAGGTGCAATTAAAAATGTTTATTAAACCAGGGAAAGGTCCTGAGAGGCTGAGTCAGGAGCATTATAAGTTGGAGCCCTGCCTGGACAGCATAGTGAGACTCTCATCTCAGGAAAAAGAAAAAGACATACGAAGGGCTGGGTTGTTGGTCCATGCAAAGCCCTGAGTTCACGTCTCAGTACTGCAAAAAAAAAAGGGCAGAGGAAAAGACAGGAAGAACGAATGGTGGCTGAATTCTTCCAACTGGACCTTCTCCTACCTACAGCCATCTCCCCTCCCAAACATAAACCTGCTCCATTAGCTAAGGACTAAGTATTACCATACTGCATCTGCCAAATTTGGCTTTCATATTGGATCCCAAGTTTCCAAGGGGCCGCCTGTCCTGGAATTAGGGAGTTTCTTTTTAAAAACAGGATTCCTGTTCTTTAGCATCCTTGCCCCAAACTTGAATGTGTTGAGATTACTGGCCTCTCCTTCATGCCTGGTTGTCACTGTCACCTTTCCTTGAGTGCAGCAGGTACTGAACTCTTAGGGGACCGGGCACCAGCTAGCATCCACAAAAGAGCCACCAGAGCCTGGGAGTCAGGGCTGCTTTCAAAGGGCTCCCAGTGGCTTCCCAGCAGAGCTGTCCCGGGAGATCTCCTACGGAGAACCGCACAGCGCTAAGGTAAGCTGGGAAGCAGAGAGAGCCCCTAGCAGGCAGGCTTGGTTTTCTCAGCATCAAGGACACAAGTTGTACTTGCTGGAGCCCCAAGAGGCGAGGCTAGGGGCCTAGCACTGGGACACAGCACCACAGGAGACTGCAGCTTCGCCATGCCCTTCCTTGCTGTGATCTCCCAACTGCTCACATGCACACATGTCCCCTTGTGATCGCCATATGTCCCCAGTACATCAGCTGGACCCAGGACTCTGGGGACAGTGCTGGTCAGACACCAGCGCGGTAACAACAGAACAGAACCATCTCACAGAGGCCGGGACCCATTCCATACAAGGTCAGAAGTGATGGCTGAAATCTTTGGGGCCTGTGTGGCTTCTGGGATTTGGGGGGTATCTCTTAAGTTTTGCTGTTGAAGGTAAAAGCCAAGAGCGATGTGTAAATAAGGTTCAGGGAGCCTTGATTCAGGCAGCCCTGGGCTGCCTCGCTGTCAACCCAGCTGACTCCTTGACCCAATAAAGCAAATCCTGCATTTTTCATTTTTTAAAAAGGTGAATTAACCAAGGGCACAAAACTATCAGATCCATAGAGCTGGCAGGACATGAAGAAGAACTTGACTAGAAAGGGAACACCGTGCTCAGCAGGTTGCTTTCCATGTGGGCCTGCAGGCGGACGCTGCCCCAGTCTCAAGGTGCTCTTGGTACTAGAGAAGGGACAGATCAGCTCTTGACTTAGCAGACAATATTTTTGCTATTTGCCCTCCCCAAAAGATTCCTGGCTGTTACACATGTAGGTAGGGAATATAATTTTAAAAATACAATAGATGTTTACATTTTTAAAACCTTATGGTAAGACACGCTGCCATGAATGCCCCGCAAAATCTTTGCCCTCGCTTTGAACAGACTCATCCCATCATTCTCCACATCTTCTTTTTTTTTCTTTTAATTTTATGTATTTGGTACAGGGTTTCAATATGCAGCTCAGACTTGTAGTGATCCTCCTATTTCAGCCTCCCCAGTGCTGGGATTACAGGTGTGCACCACCACACCCAGTCCTGTTGGCCAGCAGAGCATGCAGTGCTGGGTCCTTGCGCTTGTATAGGCAGGTGCTTAGACCACTGAGCTATCTCCATGGCCCCTCTCCCAACTTCCTGCAGCAGTTCTGGAGTGCTATTTCCTGAGGGTCTTTAGTTGCAATGTCCTGGCTGCTTCCATGTCCTGAATGGCTTCAAAATGTTTCCCTTTCATGGTCATGTGGAGTTTAGGGAAGAGCCAGGAGTCAGTTGCACAGCGCAGATGTGGTGGATGAGGCAGGGGAGGACATAGCATCCTTTTTACAATCTGCGTTTCCAGTGGCTGGTGCTAGGGGCCAGCGGCATTCCTCGTATTTGTGATCACAACTTGTAAAAACTCTCAGGCAAGAGGACTCTAGAGTTGCTGCAGAAAGTGGCAAGGATGGTGGGAGGAGTGTGCCAGAAGCCAGGGAGAAGACTCTGAGGAGGACCTGTGGCCATGTGTCTTTTACTGCAACACCACTTTTATGATTAAGCATTTGCCATGTATCTTGATCTTCCACACATGGGTGCCTATGTACTCGTCTATTTCACGTGTGTCTAAGTGTGACCCTCAACACATACCATAGCTTGTAGAGTGCATTGTATCTGCTGTGTTTTTTTATATATATGAGACATGCTCTTAAGTAAGCCAAACTATACTTTCCAGGGTAGTAGCAGAAAGTAATGATAATGAAGTATATTAGTACTGCAGTATCATTTCTGAGGGTGACACTAGCATTGTTATCCTAAATATTCCCAGTGAAGGAGGTTTCTAAACACTAGTTTCAGGAGCTGTGGGTTCTACTCAGGCCTGACTGTCAGGGGGCACCCTGGCCTGCTGTTTAACCTGAGCTTTATCTTCTTTACAAAAAAGAAAGAGGGCTGATCAAAGAGCTCAGTGGATTAAAGCACCTGCAAGCAGGCTCAGGGGCCTGGAGTTTGATCCTTAAAACTGCCATGCTGGTCCCGCCCCCAGGGTGTGCTGAGACAGCAACTGAGACTGGGTGTGGTGGTGCACACCTGCAATCGCAGCCCTTGGGAAGCTGCGAGCAGGCGGATCACTACAAGTCTGATCTAGTAGTGAGACCCTGAACACCTTGTAGACTCTGACCTAAAAAATACAAAAGAGAGACAGAAAGAGAGAGAAGGAAAGAAAGAAATCCCATAATAACAAGTGTTGGTGAAGTTTTGGGGAAAAAGAACCTTTTTCCATTGTTGGTGTGAATGTAAAGTGGTACAACCCCTCTGGAAATCGGCATGGAGAGTCCTCAAAACACCTAGAAATTTCATTGGACCTAGCTAGATATCTAGATATAAAGAGTTAGAGATAGCACAGTACAGTGATCCATGCACACTCTTGTTCATAGCAGCACAACCTGTAACAGCTACATGTCCTACACATCCATCGATATGAACGGATAAAGAAATGCGGGCTTCATCCCCAGTGGAGCACTGCTTTGCCATCAAGAAGGATAAAGCTGAGTCAAGTGCAGGAAAAGACTGCACCTTGAGGCCACAATGTTAAGTGAAATAACATAGATGCGGGAGCTTCAGCATGGCCTGGGTTCTCTTGTACAAGGGTGCTCTTCTCACCCACAAGTGGAGTTAGCCAGGCGCGAGAACAGGCGCTCAGCAGGCAACACAGCTCCAATTCCTGGCTTCTGCCTTGCCTACCACTTCTGCTGGAAAGGCCAAGGCTGGTAGTGGTGCCCTTCCAGCACTCAGGAGGCTGAGGCAGGAGGATCACTGCAAATTCAAGGCCAGCCCGGGCTACGCAGTGAGTTCAAGGCCAGCCAAAACCACAGAGTGAGACGCTGTCTCAAAAACCCGAGAGAAGAAGAAAAGGACTCAGAAATGTTTAAATTAACATCAGAGCCTCTCAACTCTGATGGGATGATGGCTAAAGAAAGACATTTGGAATTAAGCTTGCTTTACGAGTTGTTGGTAATTAACTGTTGTCAAGCCTGAGCCATGCAAGCCCCTTACAGAGCTGCCCTCCATGGGTGCATTTCAGAGGCATCCAGAGAATTGCAATGTTTTCTCACCCCTCAGCTGCTCCAGTCAGTCCAAGGGCCTCGCTGTGTTCCGAGGCTGTATTTTAACAGCCTCACGTTTCATTTGGACAGGTCTTTGTCCTTTCACATCTGAGCCTCTTTTTAAAATAATGTTTAGCATAATGTTGGTTAAGTGATTTCAAGCAATCAGTGATCAGTTCGAAAGGCATTTTTCTAACTTAAGTCAAGCTGGTTTCAGTTTTATGCAAGAAAGAAAATAGGGGGAGAAAAAGTCTCTTAGACTCAGCCAAAGAACTAAACAAGAAAGCTGAAATTATTAGGTAGGAAAATTTACCCGGCTGCATTTTAAATTAAATTCAATGCCACTGAAACTTCAAATTCTTGTAACTCAAATAGCTCCACATTTCTGTCACAATTCTCTCTGGAAAATATTTTTAGAAGAGCCTGCAAGTTTTAGGAATGCAAATTAGTCCATTTTGTAGGTCCTCCTACCAGCTCCCACCGCACAAGTCTGCAACTGCACTAAAAAAACACCCCAAAACGCGACAAGGATGCCGTTCCAACGAACTCTTGAAGGCAAGCCTCAAGGCCGGGAAAACAATGCTGGCCTTTTAAAAAATTAAGTTGACCATGCATTTGCAATTGCTGTTTTTGAAAACTAAGCCTGCAGAGAAAATATAGTTGGCTTTGGCATTTCTTTTAAAAATTAAAAACAAACAAACAAACCCCTTAAATCCGACAAGCTTGTTTCTCTGGTCCAACCTGCCTGCTATTTCCACCATCGGTGTTTCCATGTAAATCTGGGGCCCTAGGTCATAGCAGACATAGGCAGGCGCTTGTGCCAGAACAGTACGATTAGACTCCATGGGTGAACACCTCGGCTGTGGGTCTGGGAACCCTGGAAGTGTCCTCAAAACGAAGCCCTGCAGAGGAGGCAACTCCTGCCTATCTCTCCCCGACCTTGTGACTGGGTGCCAGGCCCAGAACATATGTGAAAAGGAGCCCAACTGGGTCTGCAGCTCTTTAAAACATGGTTTACAGCTGAGTGTGGTGGTGCATGCCTGCAGTCCTGACACTCAGGGAAGCTGAGGCAGGAGGGTCAGAAGTCCTAGCCCAGCCTGGGTAACTTTGTGAGTTCATGAGACCCTGTCTTAGAATTAAAATTAGAAAGGGATGAGGATGTAGCTCAGTACAAAGACCCTGGATCTTACCCCCAAGTACCTACCCCCCAAAAATGTTTTCATGATGCTTTAGAAGGCAAATGTGCATCGGTGCTTTGCAGTTGTGATTCCCCAAGTCGAAGCGGCCCTTGTTCTGTGTACATCAGTGCCAACTCCTTCTGCACAGGACCTCAAAAGATCCCTGGTCTGTGTCAGGCCAGGCCTAGGAAGGAGGGCTGTGCAGCCCTGGCAGTGGGGCTCATGACTACGGTCTGCTTCTTAAACACAGCAGAGTTAGACACCGGTCAGCCATGGCGGCTGTCAGCACAGTAGGTACTGACAGGTCTGCCTGCAGGCTGTGGCTCCTGGGGAGGCACAGCTCAGTCACCCTCCAGCTCCAGCACCTCCGCGGCAGGGCACTGAATCAGTGAACAGAGAGGCCCCAGACTGCCTGCTGCTGGGACTCAAGGCAGGCAACGCAGTGCCCAGTCTCTCACCTCCTCCGGCGCCTTCCGGTCATTCACACTCAGGACCCACCTACAAGCCCAGCCCAAGAGCCATGAGACTAAGACCAGGCTGAAGAACCACATCCCACGAAGACTGGGTCTTGTAACCACCCCCAGAAACCCAGTTCCTGCAGACAAATGGTGCTTCCTGGGCTCCTCCTGCAGGTGCTGGTTCCCCAGCCGAGATGTGGGAAATTCGAGCCCCTCAGCTAATTCAGTAGGTCAGCTGAAGCCCAGCAGCTCCACACCCACCAGTTTTGCCACATAAGCACAGCTCTCCCACACCCTTCCAACAGTGGCACCCCCAGCCGCATCCCTGCCCTACTGGACGTCGAAGTCCCTTGATACTCTGAGCCACCTACCTCTTTCAAACTGTAGCTTTTTATATCTTTGCATTATTTCAGCTGCAACCATGCATTCGATCTAAAGGAGAAAAAGAAGCCAAGTTAGAGGAAGCCACGCGAGGCCGCCCTTCCGCCCAGGCTCACTCTGCACGCGCCTCGTTCTCCTGCAGGTGACCCTGCTTGGGACACGCGGCATCCGGGCAGCTGATTGCAGTCTCGAGTCCTTCCTTGATCAAGAGCTCCACGTACTGTTTCAGGCACTGGAAGCAACGCAGAAAGAGTCCGTCAGCATCTCTGCCTCCACACGTCCAGGCCCGGGGTGCGCGAAGGACGCAGCCGCCCAGGCTGCACTTCCCATGTTGCGCTTTTTGCCATGTAGCTCCTAGCAACCACCAACTGAGAAACCGGAGGCTTGACTCATGTGCCAAGAATTTATGGGGTACCACCCAGACTCAGGTCTGCACCCCAGGTCAGAGAGCTGAGGGTGGGGGCTGGCTCTGCACACAACAGCACAAACTCAAGGCCAACACGCTCAGGGAGAAGGGAAGAAAGCGGCAAGGTGCAGGAGAGGAAGGAAGACATTTCCCCCACACAGAAGAGCTATCGGGCACTTTACTAAATTCTCATGCATTGTTTCCTTAATTCTTCAGGATCTCTTTCTTTCTCTCTTTCCCTTTCTTTCTTTCTTTCTTTCTTTCTTTCTTTCTTTCTTTCTTTCTTTCTTTCTTTCTTTCTTCTTTCCTTCTTTCCTTCTTTGCCAGCTCAGCCCAACCTCAGGATGGGGCTGGCATGGCATATGGTGCCAGGGATCAAACCATGGTCCCCTGCGCCAGCCTAAGCTTGCCCAAGGAGATGCTTTTAGGTTGCTCAGTTAACTCGCCCACTCCTTTCTCTCTCTCTCTCTTTTTTTTTTTTTTTCCTTGCCATACTGGGGATTGAAGTCAGGGCATTTTCACTGAGCTACAACATTCCTGGCTCATTTTTAGTTTTCAATTTTGACATGGGGTGGTGTAAGTCAGCTCAGTCTTGCCATCCTCCTGCCTCAGCCTACCAGAATTCCAGGATTGTGTGAGCCAGCCACTAGGCGCTGACAGAGGGCGCTCCTGGGACACTAAGTGTAGGCGAACCCAGGCTAGGCGTGAGACCAGAGGCAGGACTGTGCACAGGGTGAAAAGAGGGAGAGCGGAGACAGTGGAGAGAGCAGTCCTGCTGAGTCCAGAGGCCTGCACTGAGGAGGTCCTGCTGGGTTCAGAGGTAAGGAAGGGACAGGAAAGGGCAGGGAAGGGAGTACCTGTGGAGAGCCACTCCACGTAAGGAGGGACTCGAGTCTCTTGAGGGCTCTGAAAAGACAGATGGGAGCACCCCTGGTTCCTCCATGAAGCAGGGGTTTAATATAGGGACTATCAATTCCTCAATGAGAAAAGAGGGTGTCCATATGGCTGTATCTTGCATTGCAAAAATAATGCATCCAAGACCGGAGTGGTGGCCCATATCTGTAATCCCAGCACATGGAGGACTGCAGCATGTGCCAAGCCAGCTTGGGCTACGCAGTGAGTTCAAGTCCAGCCTGAGCTATACGGCCAGACCATGGCAAGAGAGAAAGGAGAAAGAGAAGGAGAGAGAGGAGGAGAGGAGAGGGGGAGAGAGAGAGACAGAGACAGAGATGGAGAGACACAGAGAACAGAGACAGAGTGAGATAGAGACAGAGACACAGAGAAAGGCAGAAAGACAGAGAGAGAGAGAGAGAGAGAGAGAGAGAGAGAGAGAGAGAGAGAGAGAGAGAATCCAAGAGCACTGACATACTTCTCACGATTCTTGGCATCTGGCACCAACAAAGAAATCAGTGCCTGCTGTTATCTTGTCTGTCCATCTCTGTGATGTATTTCATACACTGAGGCATTTTAGAAACAACAAGATCATGATTTTACTTTCTATAATTAAGTTTGCCTAAATTAGGACTTTGCGGGATCTTAAACTAAATTTTAATGGTACTGGACAGGGAGGTGGATAATGCCTGCATGATCCCCCACCCCCCACCCCCAAGCAAACTACAGCAATTAAAACATGTGAATGCACACCCAGGCAGACTCCGAGCACCACCGCTCAGGAGTCAGCCAGGGCCCCCAGCAGTGCGTCACGTCTGGCCGATGGCAACAAAGAGTGGCCCGGGTTCCCACAGGTGGACCTCCCTGTGCCCTGCCCGCAGTGGTTCTTCCTGTCTGCTTACTCCACAAACCCCAGGAGAGGCCCGGGTGCATCTTGTAACTGTCTGAACAGCCCCATTGCCTGCCAGACAGAAAGTGGGTCATGACTCAGCCCTGTTTTCTCATCCAACAGCAAAAAGATGTGTTGAAACGAGCACGAGAGAGGAGGCAGATGGAGATGCACCCTCGCGGAGAAGCTGCCACGCAGCAGGGCAGGAGGGGCAGGTGGGGCAGGCGGCGCGCAGCTTGCGATTCTCCAGTCCTTTGTACCTTTTGGGTTGTTTGTTTGCAGTACTAGGGACTGACCCCAGCTCTTTTCTTTTTTTGAGTCAGTTTCCTCAGGCTGTGCTGGAATCTGAGATCCTCCTGCCTCTGGCCCCCAAATGCTGGGGTGACAGGCATGTGCCACCCAACACTTCTGTTGTCACTTTCAGTGCCCGAGAAGCACCTGGCCTGGAGTCTCTCTCATATCTGTCAGCATGCAGGCCTCAGAAGTGCTGTGCTCCCAGCTCCTAAATAAGCGAATAGAGGCTAGGGATGGTGAAGAACGGACACTAAGCCACACTCCAGAAGCAACGTTCCTGCCTCTCCTCCTGTGAGCCTGACTGGAAAGCTGCTGGGGCTTTTGGTTGCTTAGCTTTTTACATCTTGATCTGCTTTGTCCTCAGTGAGACTGCTTCCTGAGTTATCACTGGCAAAGCGCTTTCTTTGACCTCCAACTTTTTGGGGAAACAAAGAATGACAGGAAACTTTTCCTGAATGACATGGAGAGGGTGCGAGACAAGACACACTGCTCTACCCAAAGGGCTCCACACTGCCAGGTGAGGCTCAGGGCAGGGAGGGAGCATCCTGGCAGGGGTCAAAGAAGCCAGCAGGAGAGGAGTAGCTGGTCCAAGGAAGTCCAGGAAGAAGCCTCAGTCAGGTGAAGACAAGGGGGACAGGGGTAACAGAGCTAAAGAACATTCCAAGCTTTCCATTTTCCACCACGGCTTCCAATCCTATGAAATCTGACAGGAGCCAGCCCACATGTCTGCAAACCACAGCCTTCCTGCCGAGGAGCCACATCAGCCCATCTACCTCACTCCACTCTGCAGGGTCTGAATTTTGTCTGTTTCCTCCTCAAAGAACTATTGATTTCTGACCACTCTAACAGCAAGAGAAAATGCCTGAAAACTGGCCTCAAGAAGCCAGCGAACTTTGACATATATGGGAATCAGAACATCACATCCAGGCAGACTCAAACAGAATCCCAGAAGAGCACTCATCTAAGGAGCAGGGAGCCTAGAATCACAGAGCTGCGTTTGCAATTCCAGCTCACCCACATAGCTGCCTCACAGCTAGGCTAGGTCCTCATCTCTGCATCCTCAGGGTGTATGGTAAGCATGGCAGATGTGGAGAGGACCGTGTGGGCTACAGGAGATCACTGGAATCCCCAAGCTTCCCCCAGCCTTTCTGGAGTTCTCAATGCTCTTTTATGTTGATTTGCCTCAACAGGAAGTTGTGTGAAAGTGTGAGAACCTTTCATTATTTTCTTTCTACTCCTGATACCTAAGGGTGTCAGGAATTGAAAGTGGTAGGCAGCAGGAGATAGATTCGTGCTGCTCAGATTGACAGTACACATGGCTGGGTGGCTGGATGGCTGACTGGATGGCTGGCTGGCTGGCTGGCTGGATGGATGGATGGATGGATGGATGGATGGATGGATAGATGGATGGATCTGTGAGTGGGTGGATGGGTAGGTGAGTGGATAGATAAATGGATGGATGGGTGGTTGAGTGTATGGATTAGATGGGTGGCTGGATGGCTGACTAGATGGATGGCTGGATGGATGGATGGACGGATGGGTAGATGGATGGCTAGATGGATGGCTGGATGGACGGCTGGCTGGCTGGCTGGTTGGCTGGCTGGATGGATGGATGGATGGCTGGATGGCTGGCTGGCTGGCTGGCTGGCTGGATGGATAGATGGATGGATCTGTGAGTGGTGGATGGGTAGGTGAGTGGATAGATAAATGGATGGATGGGTGGTTGAGTGTATGGATCGGATGGATGGATGGATGGATGGATGGATGGATGGATGGATGGATCTGTGAGTGGTGGATGGGTAGGTGAGTGGATAGATAAATGGATGGATGGGTGGTTGAGTGTATGGATTGGATGGATGGATGGATGGATGGATGGGTGGTTGAGTGTATGGATTGGATGGATGGATGGATGGATGGATGGATGGATGTTTGGATGGATGAGTGTTTGGATGGATGGATGGATGGATGGATGGATGGATGGATGGGTGGGTGAATGGGGGTGTGTGCAGAATCACCAGACACCTTCAGAGAACTCTTACCCCAAATCTCAGGTGAAGACTGAATACCTGGAACAAAAACCACACTATTGCCAGCGTGGTGGAGCACACCTATAATCTCAGCACTTGAGAGGCTGAGGCAGGAGGACTGGTGTGTGTTCGAGACCAGCCTGAACTACAAAAATTGAGCTCAAGGCCAGCCTGAACTGCCTAGAGAGACCCTGTCTCAAAAACAAACAAACAAAAAACTCACCATCTATGCATGGCTGTGGCACAGTACAGCCTTGTGTGGGGAGCAGCGCTGCGCCAGGACACCAGCACAAAGTGCCACAAGTGACTCTCGGTGGTGGCCTTGGGAACCCAGAGCTAACTGCCCGCAGCTCACTGTGCCTATTCTGGAAAGGATGACCACCTTCCAGAATGTGACTTTATTCACAAGCCAAGAGTCCAAAATGTGAGGGCTGCTTCTGTAAAATTATTACATTAAAAAAAAAAAAAAACAACTCCAAATCAATGTAAAAGAATGTTCTCATCTTCAAATCGCCCCTGCCTCCCTCCCTCACAAAGCCCTCCCTGTCCTCAACAATTGTGCCTTGTGTGCTCCGAACCCATGGGCCCCTGTGGACCTTGGCCACCTCACATGGTTTCTAGGAGAGGTTCCTTCAAATGCAGAACAAAGAGCAAGATATGAAGCAATACTACTAAAATCCCCACACACTGAGAGGCTGAGGCACGAGGATTGCAAACTCCAGCCCAGCCTCGGCAACTGATTGACTTATGAAGCCTTCATCTCAAAATAAAAATTAATTCTGCCCACTCGATGGGCTTCTCAGAATACTGAGAAGACAGAGAGCTCAGGCCTTTGGTACGGCATGACCCTTCATCAATCAAAGGTACACCTTGGCTTCTATCAGTAAGACTCAGAGGCCCCTGACAACCCAACATAAAGGGGAAGGCCACTGGATTCGGGTCCCTGGGTCACACTGGTCGAGCTGCCATCTGCAAAGCTGAAATGGGGAAGGACACAGGACTCAGGATGACTCCATCAGAAACCAACCCTGGCCTGGTCCCATCTCCCATGCCATCCTCCTGCTGCACATTTCTCCTGTTTTGCTCTGGAAACCTGACAGCTGGGGCCCCTTAGCATCACACCTCTCAGAGCCCAAGGAGCACTTGGGCTGTGCCACCCACAACCACAGGGACCTCACTCCCCACCTCCCCGACCCCCCCTCCCCCCGCATCTGCAAGGCTTCCCTTCCTGCTCAGGGTGTGGGGGACATAAGCCTGAAGACAGGGGTGACCCAGGAAGCGGCCAAGGAAGTCGCCGCTGTTCCCTGCACTGCCTACTGCAGAAAGCTGCAGACAAGGGTGACCTCTTCTTAGTACTTCAATTTTTAACAAACAGCTATGGAAGAAAAAATCTGCACTATCCTCTTGCTTCTGGGCTCTCTAGCACCCCCGAGTTAAAGCTTTCCGCTGGGACAAGCACTGCTTATTTATTTCTCTACAGTTCCCTAGAAGGAGGAAACCAAAACAAAGACAATAAAAACGAAAGCTGGTAGGGAGAGCGGGAGGGGGCCGGACAAGGAGGAAAAGCACACAGCACCAGCACAGCCTCTGGCAGCCTGCAGGTGACAGACAAAGACAGACGCAGATGTCCCCAAAGGCTTTTGCTTAAAAAGGACGATCTTGCAATTAGTGTGGACCATAAAAGCTGTTCTTCCAGGCATCAGCCAGGGGTGCTGCAGACCCCTGATTATTTCTCTACCTTGACAAGCTCTGAGTGCTGCCTCCAGAAAGCGCTGAGCACAGAGCTGTGGTAACTGGCCAAGCCCCACCACCTCCACCACCGTCCTTCCTCCCTGCTCCCCTCACGCCTCTGAAGCCATCCAAAGCAGTTTACCCTCTCGCACACTGAAGTTGTTTTCCCTAAGGTTTTCACAAAGCACCTCTCTTGAATGCCAGCTCTAGCACGGGGGATCAGTTCCCTTGCTTTCAATCCTAGAGCTCTGATCAATTAGCTGCCAGGAGCCCTGTCTGCACTTAGAGAGCTGCTTAGGGAATGCAGGAGCAGCCAGGTCTTCCGGCCAGAAGGAAGCAGCTGCAGCAAAACGCAAAAGACGGGAGACTGAAGTGCAGACAGGGCTGGGGCTCCCAATTCAGAAGCTGAGCAGTGGTGAGACACAGCCTGCAAAGCAGGAGTGCGCAGAGCCCGCTCCTCCAGGCAGACAGCAGGAGGTCAGCCGCCTCGAGGAGGTCCTCGGGCAGACGCCCACGCGGCCACGAAGGCAGCAATTACACCTCGAGGCAGTACCCTCGGACTTTTTTGTCTGCTTATTTCTTTCCAGACAGAGTCTAGCTAGGAAGTGCAGGCTGGCCTTAAACTCTCTACGCAGCCCAGACTGGCCTGTAATTTCTGATGCTCTTCCAGCCTCAGCCTCCCCAAGAGCTGGAATGAGAGGTGTGCATGACCCCATCCCAGAAACACTCTCGGATTTCTAAAAAAAGTTCTTCTGTCAGCTCAAAATCATGACTGTGGTGGTACTTAATTTGGGGTCCTTACTGACATATAACTGACAAATAAAAACCATGCATGAGTCAGGAGCAGAGATGCAAGCCCAGTACTTCTAGAAATTGAGTCAGGAGCATCTTCAGCTCGATTCCTACCTGGGGAAATTTAGTAAGACCTAATCTTAACATAAAAAATTAAAGGAGTTGAAGATGCCGCTAAGCAGTATCATCAAAAAAAAACCAAACAAACAAACAAGGTCTGGACAGATAACTTAGTAATGTAAGCACCTGCTTAGGCAAGCTCAGGGACCAGGGTTTGACTCCCAGCATGCCCTGCCAGCCCCATCCCTAAGGCATGCTGAGGCGACGAATAAGACAGGGCATGGTGGTGCCTGCAATCCTAGTGCTTGGGAGGCTGAAAATAGAAGGATCACTACAAGTCCAATCTGTGTTGTAAGACCCTGTAGACCCTGTACTAAACACATTTTTAAAAATTTTAAAAAACAAAGACACATTAGCTGAGGAATGGGAACAAATGATGCAGTATCTTATACAATGGGGCATCAGTCAGCTGTAAAGGAAGATAAGCTCAAGGCTTTTATATGTAAATAGATGTAACGAAAGACCAAACTCATAGCTTGGATAAGCTTTCTACTGGTCTATTGAAAGCAATAGTTAATGTTTAATGTTTTTCTTGTTTTTAACGTTTTGTAATGAGTTTTGCATGTTTATATCTGGTAATCTGACCAACTAATTTGAAGACAGCAGCACATAATATAACAGCCATTGCTGCAGTCCTATCATTTTGTTGAGTGAAATTCTGTGTCATTTCCAATCTTTTTTTTAAACTATTTTTATTCATTTTTTAAGATGAGCAATAGAAAAAGATAAAAAAAAATAAATAAAGGCTGTCTAACATGTTAGGGGCACACCTGGGTATTCTGCTGTGTGGGAAGCTTTGCTTTCTTTTGTTGAGAACCGTTCACCCCTTACAGCAGTCTCCCGCACGGAGTCCAGCGCTACCAGTCGCAGCCATCACCACTCGGCCCCCAGAACTCCTGTGTCCTGCCAAACACAGTTTATTCCTTCTGCCCAATGTCTCCTGAGGCCCTGGGGATTGCCAGGCCACACTCTGCATTTGTGAGTTGTACTTTCTCCCCTTCTCTTTGGGAATAAAACCAAGTAAAATTAAGTGACGGCAACCAAAAGTAAATGTGTTTTCTGGGTTTTTCATTCACTATTCTTTCCTGACATAAAAATTCTAGGTTGACAGTAGATAAACACTCAAAACTTCTTGAGTTGGACCTCCCAGTTTTCATTAAAAGACAAATCATCTGGAATCCATTTTTAGCCTCCAGGGACGTTGGCTACATCTTAAGGAAAATCCATTCTAGCCAGATACGCGATATGCTGCTAGAGTCTTAAGCAAGGCATTTGAAATAAATTTAAAATGAGATGTGGGAAAGCTTTTCCGGTTGGACAAGAACATGCGCTAGGACAAGCTCTGGGACTCACGTCACCCGCCTGCTTGGGGCTCTGCAAAAGCATCCGATACAGCTCAGCTCTAACTCCCCAAGAGCCTCACTTATGTGAAACATGAATGGATCATGAGGTGCTGTACCCCCCAGTGGATTCACCCACAGTTGAACATGTTGTTAAAAGGTGGAGCCTGTTGGGGGACAGTCATGGGGGCTGAGCTGGAAGGGCACGTCCTTGTCATCTGCTCCTCCCCTCTCTCCCTGCTTCCTGTCACCATGAGGTGAGCAGCTTCCCCAAGACCCTGCTGCCTGCCTGTTTCTGCCTTGTCCCCAGCCACCTGTGGACTGGAAATATGAACGAAAGTCTCAGAGTCTTATTTCCTAAGAGCTGTATCAGGCATTTCATCTCTTAGATAAGAAAGCGATTAAGACATCCAGGTTGGGGTAGAAACCTACTTTGGGCTCTTGCCTGACTTACAGAACTCCCTGTTCCCCAAAAAAACATGGAAAAGACTCAACAAAGAAACTATATCGCCCCACAACAGTCACTCAGAAGCACTCCTTGGAATGCCCCAAGTACAGCAGAGCGCTCATGGTGGCCTGAAAGGAACAGGAATTGACCCGAGACCAACCAGAGTACAGAAGATGCACTGGCACTGGGCGATGGTGGTCATCTGCTCCACTGGGTACTCCCCGAGGCACAGCTTGCAGGACACCAGGGGATCGAGGGCCAAGTCCCAGGTGGGCCGGTACCGTGCCGTGGTCATGGCAGAGCAGTCTGAAATGAGAGACACACGTGGTCAGAGCTCCAGCCTGTGGCCTCCGTGAGAACACTTCCCGGTCACAGGGCCCGTCAGAGGATGGGGCCTGGAAACAGACAGAACTTGTCCTAGTCCTCTGGGCTTTTTCAGCCAGGAGTTATTGACATGGGCCCACGAGCAGATCCTTTACCAGCCTGATAACTACTTTTTTTAAAATTTAATTTTATAAGTTCACATTTGATTTGCAGGATGTATAGAACATGTTCATCAAAGGAAGATGATACATATACCTAATACATCTTAATTCCCTGTTTCACCAAAAATAAAACCTACAGGGAAAATGAGTGCTGGCTGTTGACAGTGGTGGTGGCCAGACTGGGCAGGGCAAGCACCCACCCTTCGGGCCTCTTGGCCATGGTCTATTCAATGCACAACTAAATCTTTCTATCTGAGGATGTTACATCTTAGCCTGGACCTGAACTACTATGATTCCAGCTCTCTGGGAGGCTAAGGCAAGACAACTATAAGATCTAGTCAAGCCTGGGCAACTTAGGGGCTTTGTGAGATGCCAGATCCAAAGGAGATTAGAAGCAGAGAGTGGTGGTGCACGCCTGTAATCCCAGCACTTGGGAGGCTGAGATAGGAGGATCAATGCAAGTTCAAGACAAGCCTGGGCTACAAAAGTGAGCTCAAGACCAGCCTGAACTGCATAGCAAGACCCTGTCTCAAAAAGACAAAAAAAAAAAAGGGAGATTAGAAAAGCCCGATGTGGTCCATGCCTGTCATCCCAGCACTCTGGGGGGCTGAAGTAAGAGGCTTGCAAAGCCCGAATCATCTTTGTCCAAAGAACTCAGCCATTGGATCAAATCGTTTTCATTTCCCCAGCCCTGTGTTTGTCTGAGCTGGCTCCCCAGCTCTTTCCACCTCTTTCTCCAGAAACAGGGTTTCCCTGGGTCGCTATGATGCTCAGTGGAAACCAAAGCCCTGCGAAGCCTCCTGCCTGATCATGAGCAAGGTGGCACAGCCCAAGAGAACGCATGCAGCACCTGCAGTAAGTGGTTTTCCAGGAATGGGGCTCCCTAAACGGCCCCTGCTCCCCGTCCTGGCAGGGCAAAGTCTCCTGAGCAGCTGCCTGCCCCAGGAACCTCTCTGGCCTTTAGGTCTTTTCTTCCTGGCCTGGACTCTTCCTGTTTACAAAGCCTCCAGTGTGACCCAGGACACACATGGCATGGACGGCTGGCTCTGCCCAGCCTCCTCACTCTCTGCATGGCCCCCAGACAACGAGACATCGGGGGGGCCTCTCTTCTGCTCCTGCCCCGACCCATAACCTGCACTTGAAGCAGGAGCAGGCTCGGCTCCCATCTATGAACCTCTCCTGTGCTCCACTCCCCTCGAGGCCCAGGTCCCAGAGCCGTGCTCCACATCACGATCCCAGGGCTGGCCACCGCAAGACTTTCCTGAGTGTGGGAAGCCCTCAGTTCAGCCCGCAAACACTGAACAGCTGCAAATTTGCAACAGGAATTTGCTAAGAGAATCACAATGTGCTATACAAGAAAACACAGGCTTTGTTTTCCTAATGGGAATGTCAGGACCTGGGAAGCAACAAACTATTTTAAGAACATCTGGGCAATTACATGTATTATTCAATTTAAGCAATTCAAAAATGCTTGTAATGCAAGTGACTCTCTAAGCACCACTGAAGCCACAGAAAGAGCAGGGGTCGCGACACAGGAGGGCTGGGCCTGAAGGTAAATGAATTAAAGAGCAAGGCACAAGATAGGTGACCGCAAATGGGGAGGCAGATCTTTTCACATATGGGAAGAGGATCAAGAGACAGAGGAGGGGAGGGAAGAGAAACCGAAGGAAGAGAACACACCTAGCATTAAGCACACGCACCAGCTGCCCAGTGAGCGCCGTCATTACACAATGGAAATTTGCATGTATAAAAATTAAAATGAAAAACCAAGAAAACACAGCCATAGAGACAGCTCAGTGGTCAAAGTGCTTGCCTGGCAAACGCAAGGACCCAGGTTCGATTCCTCGTATCGCATGCTGTGCCAGCCCCACCCCGGGTGTGCTGAGCTGTCCACTGAGACTGAGTATGGTGATGCATGCCTGAAATCCCAGTGCTCAGAAAGCTGAGGCAGGAGGATCACTATGAACCTCAGCTGTATTGCAAGACCCTGTATCAAATACACAAAATTTTTAAAAAAGCAAAAAACCCCCACAAGGAACCCACATGTGGCAACAGTCCAAGCAGTGTAATAAGATAAGATCAGTGCAGTTGTTGGCTCCAGCCACCCCTCCTGTCCCCTGACACTCTCTCCTCCTCCCAGCAAAGTGAAGGAGGCAAGGGGATCCAGCCGCTCCCTCTCCGCTCTTAACCCCGCACTTCCTGGGCATTCTTGCGTTCCCCGAGCTGACTGCATCTCACCAATTTCCTCCTTAACCCAGCTCAACTGTTCTTCCCCAGCGTTTCTGCAAACCCCACCAGCCCTGCACCTGGGGTCCCCCTCCCCTGCTCCCCCATGCTCCAGAAGTCTCCTGGTTGCTCGCTGTCCCCCTGCTGCCTGTGGCCTAGCCAAGACTCAGTGCCCACCGCACAGTCCCCTGAGAGTCCTCAAGTGCAGTCTCCTAGGTCTACTTCAGCAAGTTGTGTGTTCACGATCTTTGCAAGGAATCCCAATTCACACCATGGTCTGAGAGTCAGGGGTCTGTGTCACTGCACTTGGTAACACAGCTCATTCATGCAACCTAACACCCAAGTCCCACCCCACAAGCGACCTCCCCCCAGCAGCTGGGGTCAGCACCTGCCTGGAGACCTCCGTCCTTCATCCTAACTCCTTCCAGGTCCATGTGGCTTCCTAAGCTTCGTGATATGTGATACCCTGTCACCTTCCCCAAGGGCCAGTATATAACCTAAAGGTTGATAGGTTCCAGACCTAGTATGAGTTGCTGAGTTATTGTGGTGGTCATCTAATATGGCTGAAGCCCTTAAAACAACAGCTTATCTTCCCAGAGAACACCTCTCCCCTTCTTCTCCAACTCAGCCCAGGGTGCAATTTCCTTTCACCTTTCCCCACTGCCTCAGGGAAGACCCCAATCAGCTCCTCATGTATATCAAAACATCCCCCTCAAACTCCACCCCTGGCAAAAGGCCATAAAAGCCTTAGTCTCCCTTTCTCACATTGTCTCCATGTCCTCAAAGATAATAAAACCCCTTTCCCTTTTTCTTTCTGCTTGTTTCTCTGCTGTGCTGGGCACCTGAAAAAAACCTATCGAAGATATCACTGGGTAGAGGTAGATAATTCATAATTATAGTGAATTAAGAGGTGACAGCATACATGGGAAATGTTTAAATTAAAAATAATTACTACTGTAAGGCACACTGTCATGAATCCCCCCTCCAAATCCTCCCCCTTTGAACACATTCATCCCATCACTCTTGCCACTTCCTAAAGGAACTCTGGAGTTCTCTTTCCTGAGTTTATCATTTTGATTATGAGATGCAATAAAAAATAAGATGACTGCTGCTGCCCAGCGCCACCGGGCAGAAGGGCAGCCTGTAAAAGCATGACAGTGTGTCCTCACCCCCTTATTCCCAGGATCTGGCACCGTGTGACTGGTATGACTTCTAGTTCTTCCCCCAAATCAAAAGGACCAAGGAAGGGGAAGGTTTTGGAATCCATTCAGGATGGGAGACACTGGGAGAGCGCAGCTAAAGACACTCAGGTCCCTTTCTTTGTAACTGTTTTAACTCCTGGAAACACCTTTTCTCATGGACCACATCCCCATTAAGGTTCTGCAGGAGGAAGAAAATCCTGCCTAGGCCAGGCCGAAGAGCTCGCCGGATTAAAGTGGCTGCAGTAGGTGCAGGGGCCAGGGGTTTGATCCCACGGCATGCCATGCACCCCACCCCCACGTGCTGAAATGGCAATTGATACTGGGCATGGGGGGTGCACAACTGTAATCCCAACTCTTGGGAGACTGTAAACAGGCGGATCACCAGGAGTCTGATCTAGTAGTGAGACCCTGAACACCCTGCCTAACTCAGGAGGCACTCGACCCCCAAGAGGCCCACAGACCACCTGCCTGGCCCACTGCACTGCAAAGGCAGAGGTGACATTTGCACAGGAGGAACTTCTGGCCACTGCACAAGGAGGCAGGGTGGCAGCTGCAGGAGCACATGTACTGAGTGCACTGTGTGCCTTTAAATTCCTTCCTAGCTAGGTGTGGCCTCACACGCCTGTAATCCTAAACCCTTGGGAGGCTGAGGCAGGAGGATTGCCATGAGCACCCTGTCTCCAACACCAAAGAAAAACTTCAGAAATGAAAACCTTGTGTAACCCATCAGTCTACAGATGCCTTTTCCTGACTTGTTCTTAACAGTTCTGATTCTGTGATGGACACCGGTGAGCATCTGCAGCTTGAGCCATGGGGGCTGGGGTTTCCTCCGAGACTTGTGCTCCTGGGATGCTGTGTGGTAGCAGTGTTGTAGGCAGCTGAATTAGATAGAAATATTATAGGCAATTAGACAGGGCCAGGCCCTCAAGGATGACTTGGAAGACAAGGTGACTTCACAACTACACACAGACCCTGGGCCAGATCTCAAGACAAGAGTAAACAAATACAGCTACATACTTCCCTAGGGATGGGCATCAGGAATTGAAATTCTAAGTAGGTACCAATCACCTTGAAAGACTGAGTCACTAACCCAACCCCCAACAGGAAGAGACTGGATTTAATCTATTTTACCTGAGCAATGGTACTTGTAATCGCATTGGATGCCCATAGTTTTGTCCCACTTCGTGCCCACCTAAGGGAGTTCCCAGGTCTTCTCCACAGCCTTAGACCCACTACATGGCGTGATTTTCCTCTATAAAAGTCCCTGGAAGAGATAGCTTCCTGGGAACTACCCACTCAGGAGCCCCCTTCTGTCCCTCTCCCAGACAGGAGCTTTCTTTCCCCTCAATAAACCTATTCTGCCCATAACCTCCATTTGCTCCTAAAATTCATTCTTTGGTTTTAGAGAACACGAACTTGTCCAAGGTACTTTTCAGGTTGGGATATCATTTTTCCCCTATATTATTTGGAGGTTCCTTATATCATTTTGGAGGTGATCCACTCAGGAGCAGTTTTTTCTTCCTGTATCAACAGCAGCTTTCCACCTTTCCCGTGCCCCTGTCTAGGTGAGGAGCAGCGCGGTCTCTGGAAGCAGCCCTGTGGAGGAGGAGGAAGGACAGGCCCTGGGCCTGGGCTCAGAGCCAGTGCTCCCCTCCATTCCCCTGGTGTCTGCCCTCGCACGGCACAGCAAGAGTGAAAAGAAAAGCCCATAAACGGTCCAGCTCTCTGTCAGTGATTCCCAGGGCTCCCAAAATCCTAGAATCCTGGCTTCTGTGAGCAGAAGCTCCAGAGATTCTGTAGGAAGGGTCTCTGGAGAAACGTCCAGCCTCAGCTGGGGCCAGCCTAAGCCACCTCCTTCCTGGCCTCTGCAGATGTGCAGAGCAGACTGGCTTCTGGAAGGGGCCGCTCCCACAGGGCAGGCCTGGGAAACACTAGCTGTCCTGGCGGCCAGCTCACAAGCCTCCTTCAACCCCTTGGCAGTGGAGGCCGCCCTCCCCAAGAGTACAGATGAAACCCTTGCACACAGGCTTCCCATTTCCTGGTAGCTTCCCACAGGGGTCCTGGACTCTGACCAGCTTTAGACCCCGGTGCAGGGCTGAAAGGCAAAGGGAGACAGAAGGCCCCGCATTTCAGCTCCAATGGAAGTGTCCAGATACACGGGATGCTTTGGTTACTGGGGAGCAGCGTTTTAAAAAATCAAACACCAACATTAATGCTGAAAGGTATCTTTGGGTTGTTTTTTTTCAGAGCTGCTTTCTTGCTTAGAAGGGCTTAGGGATCTGCTAAGGGGCCACAGTGCCCACCTCTGCTCCCTCCCCTCACCCTGTTCTCTTGATAATGAAGAACCTTCCCCTGCTGCTGCCAGCCTGGCTAGCAAGAGTTCCCCTCCTTCTTGTTTTGTTTGTTTGCAGATAAGAGCTCAAGGAAAAGTAAGCACATCTAGGAGGGTTTGTTCACCTAGTCTCTGCCTTGAAGGGCTGTGGCTGGTCCGATGATAATCACACTTTGCTACACAAACAAATGCCTGTAGGGGGCCGGAGGCTGGTTGCCACCAACATCATGTTTTTCTGGGGTTCTAGTCAATCAGAGCTAAGCAGCCCAGAGAAGAGTTTGGCAGGGTCATAACAGCATCTTCCTTCAAACCTGGCCCTGAGGCTCACTATAGGCCAGGGAGGCTTTGGGGTTTGGGAT
The DNA here is from genome assembly GCA_004027915.1 of Capromys pilorides. Lineage (NCBI taxonomy): Eukaryota > Metazoa > Chordata > Mammalia > Rodentia > Capromyidae > Capromys > Capromys pilorides. The sequence goes on from PVKN010002093.1 coordinate 28,240, forward strand.
TCTCTAAACCCTTGAGTTCATGGGACAGGGAAGAGGGAGATAGGGTATGGGAAGCACATCAGGTGGAAAGGTGGTAGAAGAGGCAAGACTAGGTAGAAAAGAGGCAAGGAAAATCTTAATTTTAAAACAAATACCCAGTGCAACCCAGGCGGGTTTTCTGCAGGTTAATTTAGATGTTTCCTCTTCAGATCCTTCACACCCTAAACTCCTCATGGACACTGGAGAGCCTATAAATTAGCTGGTGAAGTAAAAGGCAGAAACCTGATCTTAAGATAAAGGATCAGGCTGAGAGATTTCAAGGAACGCATAGATCACACATTAAAAAACAAGCCTTGGGCTCATACCTTCACTGGTAACATGGGCCGTTATCTTTGGGGAGGAGAACGGCCTTCTTTTTCTCTGTAAGCCAAGACCAAGATGGGAGTCCCTGTAGGTCACAAATTCCCCCACTGTCTCCAAAGAAATATAAATGTTCTCAGTTCTAGAAAATAACGCTCCTTATTTTCTGAACATCTTGGTGCCCACTTTTCTTTCCTAAATAAATCTCTTCCTAGTGTCTCTCATTAACTACTTCTAATAATTCTTTTCCCACAGTGGGAGCCAGTGAATAAATTCTGTGGGTAGGGTGGGTGTAGGTTCCCCCTCTATACATTGGGAACCTCCTACAATCTTTTGTGGTGACAAAAACAGGAATCAAACAATCACAAGGTCCTAAGTTTAATATCTGGAAATGCAAAAAAGAACGAGGAGGAGGAGGAGGAGGAGGAGGAGGAGGAGGAGGAAGAAGAAGAAGAAGAAGAAGAAGAAGAAGAAGAAGAAGAAGAAGAAGAAGAAGAAGAAGAAGAAGAAGAAGAAGAAGAAGAAGAGGAATTCAAAAATTAAGATTTGCCTGCCATGGTTGTTCACTCCTGTAGTCCTAGCACCTGGGAGGCTGAAGCAGACAAATTCTTGTATGTGAGGCCACCCTGAACTACATAGGGAGACTATGTCTCAAAAATAAATAAATAAATAAATAAATAAATAAATAAACAAATCTGAATTTAAACTCAGCTTTGGCAACAACCAACCAGGCAAGCCCGAGGCTGTCACTCACTGTATCTTCCTGGGCCAGTGACCTCATCTGTACCCAGGGTGCTGGCTGGGAAGCTGGCTTCACAATTCCTGGAAGCTATGAAAGCCACCGGCTACCCTAAGTCCCATAAGGAGGCTCATCACAGGAGGATGGGTGGCAAAGTGAGGTGTCGAGGACAATAAGACTTCCCTCCGCACAGTCAGCGGCAACCAGCCAACATCAGCCGGGAGGGGGGCTCCCCTGTACCCCTGTTTCACAAGTCCCCCTCCATCCCAAGCCTTCTTCTTCCTGCATTTGTGTGCCACCATCCCTTCTCTGAGCTTTGCTAGTACTGAAGAAAGGCATCAGGTTTGGGGAAGTTCTAAGCACCACTGTGGACACAGGGCTACAGAAGCAGCAGGCAGGGGCAGCCAAGGGCTGGGGCAGCAGCCTGCAGAGCTGCTCAAAGCTCTTTCCCCAGTGAGGTACAGGCTCTGAAGAGCTCAGCAGAATGAAAGAGAGGAAATAAAAGCAGCACTGGGATAAGACACCGAGGCCACGGGCCTCAGAGACTCAAATGGAATCGCTCCACCTTTCATCAGCTCCGAGCTGCCATTCCTACTCATCCATGGCACTTCCGCCAGAGAATGCAGGAAACCTGTAGGTCACACAGACAACGCAGGTCACCACCACACCACATTCTAAAAGGCCTCATATCCAGTGTACTTTGCTGCTGTCCTTGTCTTTTCATAGCCGGATGTGGAACGAAGACCTCAAACAGTTCGGAAAAGTGGGTACCATCAATTCCCTGGGGCTGAGGTCAGCCAAGTTCAGCTCGCAAAGTGAACACAAAAATGGGCGCCATGGAGGTTTTAGGAAAACAAAGAGGGGAAACAGAGTCTACCATCTATTCCTGGAGCCTCTGCAGGTCAGGAAACACTAAGTCATGGAGGCTGGGGACATTTGGGGTACACAAGATTATGAAACTCACACAGATTTGGGCTCCTATTTTTCCAATGGGCACCAATATTAGGGTGAATAAACATTTTGCCACCAAGGAAAAAGGTCTAAGAAGCAAAATGTGGCCACCCTGGTTTGAACATCATACAATGTGCATGCGTATTCAAATATTTCATGGCATCCCATAAATATGTACAATTTGGAGACAAAAACACTCAAGGAATAAAGCACAACTTAAATTAAAATGGCTAAAACTACACAGAGATGATCTCTTTCCGATTATGCAGTAAACAGACACCTTGGGCAGGGTGTTGCTCCAGTTACTAGAAAAGTTGACAGAGAACAGAACAGATGCCCTGCTGGGGAGACAGGAGATAAATATTCGAGACAAATCTGAAAAATTGACAGCTCGTTGGCTGACAATGTGAGCCCACGAGAAAAAGGAACCCAGGTTGGAGATGTTGCTCTGAAGTCGAGCACTGGCCTGGCGCGCAGGAGCCCCTGGGTTCCAACCTCAGTACTGCCAAGGCCCATTCTGAGAGAGGCATTCGGGAGATGCTGCCTGGTGTGCCACCCCCGTAGGTCATTTCCTTTGCATGTGGTGGGGGCAGTGTGGATAAGAGCGCAGTGGATGTGACTGCATGGTGAAGGACGAACAGAAATGATGGTGGACACTCATTCACGACATGTGCTTGGGAAGAGGGGCTGCCTGGGCTGCTGGCAGTGTGGCCATGGGCAAGGCAGACAGGCAGGCAGGCAGGCAGGCAGGCAGGCAGGCAGGCAGACAGACAGACAGACAGACAGACAGACAGACAGACAGACAGACGTGCACACACACAGAGCCATCAAGGGCCATGCCAAGACCTCTGATACAAACTGAGCTGCTACTCCTGGGGCCCTATAGTGGGATCCACAGTGTCATTCCCACTTACAAACATGGCTTTGAGGACATCTGTGTCCCCTCCTTCCCTGTATCCCCATTTACAGGTGACACCATGTCAGCTACACCAGGCAGGATTCTCCCACAGAGACTATCGATCCTGGGCCATGACTTATTTTATTTTAGATATAACTTTCTGATTTTCATTTTTTAAAAGAAAAACTTTGTTTGTTCTGATTTTGAGATTAGTTCTCTGTGTAGTCCTGGCTGGCCTTGAACTCACTATACCGCCCAGGCTGGCCTAGATCCTGAGGCAACCCCACTACCTCAGCCTCAGAAACAAAACACAAACAAAGGAAAGAAACTGAAGCCACCAGAGCCTAGTTTTATTCCGAGGCTGAGAAGTGTTTGCAGGCCCTGGTGTAGGGGTGCACGCTGGTATGTGCTGGCTGCCTGGTGCTGGCTTTGAGGGGTGGGGTTCCTCGTAAGGATCATGAGCCAGGGGCTAGAATCCTACAGGACAATGGATGAGCGGTTGGCACCAAGAAGAGGAATCCATCTGCATCCTGAAACTGCACCTGGTATTTGCCCAAGAACATGCAGCCTCTAGTGTTTTCCAGAGATGGGAGCAGGAAGACAAGCTCAGGCCTGGGTTCCTCTCTCTAAGGATGGCCCCAGGCTGCCTCTGGCTGTCAGCTGCCCACAGCTGCTTAGGGACAGCTGTGGTCTCTGCCCGACATCCTGCAGCCCCCAACCCCCAAGCACTAGAGCTCAGAAGTGCACGCCCAAGAGATTGCTCCAGAAAGAGGACGCAACAGCTTCCTGATTTATACAGGACAGAAACCTGGGTCCTGGAAACCCCTATTCTGCTTCCTTAGGGCCTGGGGACAGCACCCCTAGGGACAGTTGGCAGCTACACAGGCCCCTCACCGGGTAAACCAGGCTCTTTCCTGATCAGAGGTGCAAAGAGCTGCCCTGCCTGCTGTCCCTCCCTCCCTGCCTGAGAAGCCCACTGCAGAGCTACCTGGGCCCCCGCCTGCAGACCAGCCACTAACTATGAGGCAGGGCCCTCCCTCTGCCTCCTCAGAGCACTACATTTCTCCACCCCATGCGGCCTAAGCCAGCTTCTAGTTGTAAGCAGTCACATCCCATAGCACCACAGCCCGGCAGAAGCCCCTACACTGCATTTCACAGGACCTCGATTCTTTTCCAGGGTACCAAAGGTCTGAAAAGTCTGAAAAGGCTCCTCAGAGCCAGCCGCGGTGGTACACACCTAGAGTCTCAGCACTCAGAGAGGCTAAGGCAGGAGAGTCAGAAATCCAAGCCCAACCAGGACAATTTAGCAACTATGCAAGACCCTGTCCCCAAATGAAAAATTAAAAAAATGGGTAGGGATGCAACTCAGTGGGTTCAATTCCCTTACTGCGGCCAATCAATCCATCAGTCAATAAACAGATAAATAGCTCTTTGCTTTAGAAATCAAGCACCACAGCTTCACAAGCCTGGATCTCTTTAGTGGTATGAGGTGACGGTAAATCGCTGCCGCTCTTTAGGTTTTCCAAGCACACTGCTCCACTCTCCGCTAACGGCCCATGGTTTCAACCATCAAGCCCTGTCCTAACATAGAGACCCATACCCCATGTTCTTATCTCTTCCCACTTTATTTTATTCCAGAACATTTTTCTGATACACTTAACCCATACTTATTCTTCTTTCTCATTTTAAAGAGAAAAAGTAAAAACAATATGGAATTTGAAGGCAAGATGACAGGACATTAACAATGGTTACAATGTTGCATATTATTATCTTCAAAGTGGTTGCGCTGATTACCAAATCCAGGCGTGCAAAACTGACCTTTCTCTTGAAGAATATGTATATTCCATTGGTGAGGTAGTGTTACCACACAGCTATTCGACAAGCCTACTCAAAGAAACAGTAACTGTTGTCTCTTGTTCTTCTCCTTGCCTCTGAGCTATGTGGGAACACCAGCCTCCTTGGGCAGTGCCCACATCCTGCAACTGTCCCACAGCCATGTGGCAGGCAGATGTGAGAGTGGATCTCACACACAGGAGGCCCTAGGCACCTAGCTCTGGTGGGTGGAGGTGGAGGATACTCGCCAGACACTTAGAATGGGCTGCCCTCATTTCTAACATCTGGACTCCAATGTGTATTTTACAATTTGTAGTCAGTGCTAGAGAGAGAAGTTAATTCAATTAGTTTCCCTTTGACAGATTAAGAACTGAGGTTTGGCTGACCAGATAGCTCAGCGGACTGAAGTGCCTGCTTAGGCAGAGCGCAGCAACTGGGGTTCAATCCCTGGTGTATGGTGCTGGCCCCACCCCTCGGGTGCACGGAGACCATGATTGAGACTGGGCGTGGTGGTGAGCACCTGTAATCCCAGCACTTGGGAGGCTGAAAACAGGAGAATCATTGAGCCCGATCTACGTAGTGAGACCCTGTAGACCCTGTACTAAACAAAAAACAAAAAACAAAAACAAAACAAAACAAAACGCCCTCAAGTTTAAGAAGGATATGTAACATCTAGGGGTGGTGGTGCAGGCCTGTAGCCTGGGCATTCTGGGAGACTGAGGCAGGAAGACATCAAGTTCAAATCCAGCCTGAGATTCAGTCTCAAAAAACATGGTCGTAAAAATACTGGAGATACAGCGCAGCACGAAGGCCCTCAGTTCCATCCCTAGTACCATAAAAGAAAACAAGTAGAATAGGAGGAGGTGAGGAGGAAGAGAGGCAGAAGACACAGTTGGCCCAAAGCAGCAAGCAATAAACCCAAGATCTGCACCCAAAAGCTCTCTTAGCCTCAAGCTTCTGAGGGCCAGGGCATGCCCACCGGCTCACTGCCCAGACCTTGGAGAGGACCAAAGCCCCCCCACACCAGGTTCCTTCCCCAGGCAAGGGTGAGGCTGCTAATCCAACTGTTCTGCTGTTAGAAACACTGCACTGTAGGAAAAACTGCCCTGTATCCATTTCTTTTAGCTTCTCATGCTTGAGAATAATTTCTTTTTCAAAGAAAGCCTCCCGCTGAACAAAGCCAAAGACAGAGCTTGCTTTCTCTCGCTTGGCCAGGAAACAGAAATCCTGAAAGCAAAGTCCCTGGCCATAATCACACAGTAGTGCTGCGCCTTTCCTCGTGGGAAATCCCAGCAGATGCCTGTCCTCCTACAGGGAGGACATCAAAATATGCAGTGAAACACTGAATTTAAAAGCTTTAAAAGCTGGGCCAGATGGCGCACACCTGTAACCCAGCCTTCAGGAGGCTGGGCCAGCCCTTTGGTTGGACAGTGCTTGGCCCGGCTTTCACCATTTTTGTTTGTCTGTTTTATTTTGTTTTGTGTGTGTGTGTGTGTAAAATCACACCTGTGAAGACACTCAGGAAGGAGGACATCCACGAAGATGGCTGGGAGCTTAAGAAGAATCCAGTGCCCACCTGCACTACACACAGTGAGACTGTGTCTCAAATAAATACAATTTTAAGATGTTTTGTGCAAGAAACATAGCTCAACTACACAAGTGCCTTCCAGGCAAGTACACGGTCCTCAGTTCTATTCCCAATGCCAAAAAGGAAGAGAAAGAAAGAAAGAAAGAAAGAAAGAAAGAAAGAAAGAAAGAAAGAAAGAAAGGAAGGAAGAAAGGAAGGAAGGAAGGAAAGAAGGGAGGGAGGGAGGGAGGGAGGGAGGGAGGCAGGGAGGGAGGGAGGGAGGAATACTTTATTACAGCAAAACATTTATTCTAATCCCTCTCAAAACACTCCCTCTCACTTCCAGTGCACTCATCCTATCACACCTGGCTCTTTCTGCAGCAGCCCTGGTGTCCTGTTTCCTGAGGGTCTTTGGGGTGTGATAAATATGGTCAGTACTGCTGCCCAGCACCAACCAACAAAATATTGTGCTCATAAGAACAGGATGCTGTGCCCTTGCCTGCCTTGCTCAGTGGATCTGGCACTGTGCCACTCTGGCTCTTCCCCAAAGTCAGAATGACCACGGAAGGGAAACATTTGCAATCCATGAAGGACAAAGAGGCAGCCGGGACAGCACAGTGAAAAGACACTGAAGAAAGAGGGTTCCAGAGCTACTGCAGAAGCTGCCAGGATGATGGGATGAGCATGTGCAAAGCGAAGCATGGAGTTCTGAGGCGGAATTCATGGCAGCGTATCTTTTATTGTACCCGGCTCCCTGCTGGGGGATGTGTCCACCACCCACAATCCATGTGCCTATTCTGGAGCACATACCAGGAATAGACAAGGATTTACCACACTCTTCCATTCTCCAGGAGACTCCAAAGACAGATAAGTTGAGAAAAAGGAGACAGAGGTCACAGCAGATACACAGCCATGGCAATGCCACGCACTCCTATGCTTTCGCTCCCTCAGGCAGCCAGTAACTTCCCCTTGATACACCACCTTTCTACAAAGCCTCCAAAGACAGAAAATCAAACTGTAACACCTACTCAGGATGATCTCTGACATAGTGGTGGCAATCCTCAGGTGTGCGCAAAGTCTTCAGGTAAAGCAAATATTCACAAAGAAAGAGAAGTCCCTGATCATGAGGGCCAGGACTCCAGCTGCAGAACGAGCCCTGGTTTCTTGAGCAAGCAGCTTTGTGCCCTGCCTTGAGAGAATTGGATGTAATCAGAGAAACTGATGCAACTTTCCCTGAAGGGAAATAAAGACGCCAACTTCCAATTATTCCCAAGAAAACTGCAAGGCTGATCTGGGGTGATCCTCAAGGCCAGATGGGAACAGCCCGCCGAGACACTGTACTTCTCAAACCTGGTTCTTACTCCTAGAAGCACCTTAGGTAGTCTGTGCCTGGGGTCTGGACCCAAGGAGGGGCACAGTGGTAGAGACAGTGACAGGCCTCACAGGAGCAGCAGTGTTCCTGACACCTCAAGCTCCAGGTCACCACAGATGCATCAGCCCAGAAGCAGTGGGCCACGGGCCTAACTGATGGCTCCTACCCTCACAATGGTCTCGGCCACAGCAAGGCCTGCTAGGGGTGTGCTGGCATTCAGCAAAGGACCGGGCTCTGAGAACGCAGGTGCCTGCTGGTACCCAAGTGTCCTCTCCTCCCCTGGTGTAGATGAAGAAGGGGACAGGAGGGAGGCTGAGGTGCAGCGCTTAGGGCCCCACACCTGCGAATTCATCTGCAGAAAAAGAAAAAGCTCACTGCGGCACTTCCCACAAAGCTGGAAAGCTGGGAGTGCTCTACCAGGAAACGCTAAAAGGGATCTCAGAACAGTAAAAGCAGAAAAATAAAAGTTTGTGCCAAAGGATTTCACTTTGTAGGGTTAATCAAGCCTTCATGGTGTAACGTTGCTAGGTTCAGAGTAAAAAGAAAACCCAGATACTCACCGGAGCATCACCAGAGTGGGGGCGGGGGGGGGCGGACACAGTAGTGTGGTTGCCAGCTAGAGGTCCCTCCACATCTCATACAGGCCTAGGTGAGGCCTTGGGCAAGCGACTGGATCATGGGGCTGCGGTGCTCATTGGTGGATTAGTCTGCAGCTGGGAGGTGAAGCCTGATTGGAGGAGGTGGACATTGGGGGCATGGCCTGGAAGGGCCCAGCTCCCTCTCTAGCCCCTCCCTTCTCTCCCCACTTCCTGTTCACTATGCTGTGAGCAGCTCTGCTCTGCCAGGCCCCCCTCTGCCCTGCCGCCCTGATCACAGACTGAAATTTCTACAAACTGTGAGCAGAAATAAATCTTTCCTTCTTTCGCTTGTGGCGTCAGCTATTGTATCTCAGCAATGAAAAGGAACTAAGCGACACCTTCTCTGAAATCAGTTCTTGGGCCAGCCAAATAGCTCTGCAGATTAAAGCAGCTGCAAGCAGGCACAGGGGCTGGGGGCTCGATTCCTGTGCCTGCCATGCTGGCCCCGCCCCAGGGGCATGCTGAGAGGTCAACTGAGACTCAGTGTGGTGGAGTGTGCCTGTAATCCCAGCACTTGGGAGGTTATAAATAGGAGGATCATTATGAGTATGATCTAGTACTGAGACCCTGAACACCCTGTAGACCATTCCCATCTCCCCCCACAAAAAAATCAGGTCTTTATTTGATTAAAACAAAATCAGATCTTTATCTTATTACAATAAGGAAAGAACATTTTCCTTCCTAGAAAGGATTGAGAGATATAAATTTCAAAACTGCAAAGCCATAGAACATCAAAATAAATAAAATCTTTAAAACTGCAAACTGTACTTGGGGGTAAAGGCACATTCCTGTAATGCCAGCACGTGGGACACTGAGGCAGGTGGATCTTTGCAAGCTCAAGGCCAGCCTGAGCTAAAAGGTGAGCTCAAGACCAGCCTGAACTGCACAGGGAGACCCTGTCTCAACACAACACAGACAAAAAAAAAGAAAAGATCCTACAAAATGTATCACCAGTCAAAACTTTATCTCTTTAACACAGACAACAATTTTAAATCAGACATGATTTTAAAAAAAGGAAAAACACAGCACAGTGTTACAGAAAAACTGATGATCTGTAAATGCACACACGCATAAGAGAAGTGCAAATTTACTGCGGTACATCCAGATGTAACTGCAAAGATCAAAATGACAAAAACTCAAACGTCTGGCAACGCATTCTGGTGTGCACTGTGAGCCGGCTGTCCCTGGCACACTTCGTGGGCTGGAGTTCAACATGACCCCACAGGCAATGTGTCACTGCCTTCAGATCTTCACCTGTTTGTCCACTGACCTAGAAATCATTCTTTTGCTTTCTTTCAGTACTATTCTCCCTCTCCTTCTTATTTTTTCCAAGCTGGACTTGAGCTCTGTGATCCTCCTCCTTTATCCTCCCCAGCGCTGGCATGACACACATGCACTTCCACATCCAGCTAAGCTCAAGCTCTCAAGCCTCCTGCTTCAGCCTCCCAGAGTGCTGGGGTGGCTAGCATGGACCACTATGCTAGCTGGGTAAGCCCAGTTTTAAGCAATTGACAAACCAGTGTAGTCCAGTCCCTCTGGTGTTGCCCATAATGTCAAGAACAGAGGCGACCCTTGCAGGAGCCTGGGGACATGAGCCAGCAGCATTCACATCGAGGTGTGCCGAGCCGCTGCACACTGCAAGCATCCAAAGGGACACACGTGCAAAGAGGACCCCATGAGAAGAGCAAAGTGCAAACCAGCAAACAACCCTTGCTGCACTGTGAGAGGGAAGGGCTGGGCCATGCTGCGGATGCAGAGGACTTAGAAGACATACTGTTAGCTATGCTTGTGAGCTTCCTGGTGTCTACAAACAGATTTTAATAACCAGAACTGTCATTCTCAGAATTTAACAAATCTATGATCTCAATCATTTCCTTCAGTCTTAATTCAAACAGGAAGTTGTGTCTACTCGTCCAACACATCTTGTTTGTGTGAAGTTTGGTGATGTACTTTGGGATTGTGTTCGTTATCTCAAAGAAAAATTCCAGATTATTTTAATACAAGGTTTTTCTCTGGGCTAACTCAGAGCTTCCAGAATGTCTGTATCCATCTGTTCTCCTCTGTGTCTTTCCAGTTTGAAACCTAACATGTATACGGTATCCACAGATGGAGTGACGTCCTCAGTGCCCTGCATGCCCCTGAGCTCAGAGAGCAAGACTTTCCCAGTGTCAACTTCAACAAAAGCTTTTATTTTTCTCATTGGAAAAAAAAGAAACATTAACTCATAATACCTACATAGGAAGAAAAATGCTCACAATTGTAGGACACGAGTCTCAACAGGCCAGATTCAAGCCCATTGTCTTAATGACAACACATGACTGCTTTGCAAAGTAACATTGGCATGCATATGGCACCAGTTCTCAAGAGGCTGCCATGCTCCACCTGGCAGGGTTGGCACCTGGCTACAATGAGTCCTCTTCCTGCTCAGCCTTTCAACCCACACCCCTAGGGCTGAAGCACCTGAAGAACTCATCCGAGATCATTGGACAGGCACGGACCACAGCCCTACACGGTGCCTAGGAAGATACTATCACATGACACCAATGTCCACAGCCTTTCTTCTATGGCTGAGATATAATTGTGAAGACCAGGGGTTGGCAAATTGTGTTTGCAGAGGGATATGCAGGGACTACGTCAGGCTTTAGGGATCATGGGGGCTTTTTGCAGCCACCACTTGGCTCTGGTGCTGCAGCCTGAAAGCATTTCAGGTAACAGCCAAGTCACCAGCACAGTGGACACCAGCAGAACTTGTGTACGGAAACAGCCAGCCGACCAGGGCGGCCCCTGGACCATGCTCTGACTCCCAGGAAAGATGCTGATGATTTTATAGAGATGTTGAAATCTGTATCATCATGCTAATCTTTCCCTTTCTCTGAACATTGTCCAGTGTCAAAACCCATGTTTGTTTTCCCTCAAATTCTTTTTCCACTCCAAATACTTATGCCTGATGTGAGGCTGCTTCAGAGCCTGGTCTGCACACACCCAGGTGTGGCCCTGCATGCAGGCTGTTGCCCTGCGGCAACCTGCTCTCCTGGACCCTCCACACAGTAGTTTATCCCTCAACCTGGAGATCGAACTCAGGATCCACACTGGGCTCCACCCCCAGCCTCGTTTTCTACTTTAAGATGGGGGTTTCACTATGTCACTAAGTTACTTAGGCTGGGGTTGAGCTTGAGAGCCTCCTTGCCTCAGCTTTCCAGAGTGCTGGGATTACAAGAGTACACCAGCAGCTGCCTCCCAAAATTTAATCTGCAGGTTTGATGGCAACATGATGAGCACAGCATGCCAATTCACCAGTGAAACTGAGGAAGCTCCCAGAATTAAAGCACTAATGTGTGGGTAAGCAGGTGGCAATTCTAAGAGCCTAAGTCCCTTAACCTGAGTGCCCCGAGCCATCACCCACAAGGTCCTAGCATGGAAAGCGCGCTGTCTCCCAGGCTCAGAGGCTGGCAGGTGGGAGCTCAGCACCCAGCCCGGTTACTAACACACCGCTGCATGCTGCATGAAACTGTCTGCCTCATGGAATCTTCTCTGGACAGCAGCACAGGAGCTTCCATACACAGGTCAGAGTGAGAAATCAGAGGCTTCAAAGTTCCGTGAATTAATTGCCCAGTGTCATGAAATCCATCCATGTCAAGACTAATTGCAAGTAGAGACAATTGGGCTCCAGAATCCCACTCTTCAGGTCCTAAACCTCAAGGCTTCCCAGACATCAAGTGAGGACGGCACCTGACGTGAAGAACACTGTGTGTGCACCCAGCAACACCATCTGCCTGCTGGAGCTCCCTCCCTGGCACCTGGGAAAACCTTCCCACGGGTTTCTGCGCCTGCTGGAGCCCAGGGGCCCTGAGCCTGCCTCGTTAGCACAGGGCACTCACATCCAGGATGCTGCCCAGCCCAAGATGCAGCTGGCTGCCTCATTAACTGTGGTCCAGAAAACCTACCAGCAAACAGCAAACCTCTAAGGTAAAACAATTTATCTGCTGGAGGCCAGAAAGGGAGGGAGCTGGGGAGGGGAATCGGCTGTCAAGGGGACTCTCCCAACCCTTCATTCCCACTGCAGGAACAGCAATTAGAGCACCGGAAAAAGCCACCTGGGGCTATTTTCCATCAAGCCTACCCACCTGCAAAAGGCTTCTAACAAGGAAAAGTTCACCCAAGCACTGTGGTTTAAGAGGCTTGGGGCACTGAACAGAGAATGGTAAAACCTGGCTCTGACACCCAACTTTAAAATTAGACAGGGGATCAGGAACAAGTGGCAGCTCAGTGTCCTTGGGCCTGTTGTAGAACAGCCACATGTGCAGTGAACAGGCACCCACAATTTACCCATAATACAGGCAGAAAGCAAGAAGGGGAGGGAGGGAGGGAGGGAAGGGAAAGATGGGGATGACAGGAAGGAGGGGAAGGAGGAGAGGGAGAGGGACAGGGAGGGAGCAAGGGAAGAAGAGAGACCAGGAGGGGGAGCAGGTTCTATGGAAACCAAGACCCACTCAGCTACTTTGGCTGCTGCTGCAAGGGAAGTGACACTGGTAGATTCCCTGTGGCCCCTGGCTCAAGCTGTGGACCTAACAGAACCTGCAGAGGAAAAGGACCTCTCTCTGCCCTCTCCTGGTGCCTATGCAAAAGGCCACCGCCCTTCCAAGCCCTGAGCTCAGGAATCCATCTTCAGACTCCCACTCTGCCAACCAGCCAGCAAAGGCCAGAAGAAGCTATGTTGCACTGAGGGACCAAACCGGAAGCTAGAGACCCTTGCTCTGCACTGGCTCGACCCCAGCAGAACACCAGTGGGAGGTCCCACAGAAGGACACTGGGACAGCTGAGGAGGGGTCGCCTAGTCCTTGCCAGAAGCCAAGCATGGTACTTTCTGTCCACCCCTCACTGTGTCTGGTAAGCAGAGACCTAGAGTTGGTGACAGAACTAGGGAAATCCATGAGCAGGGGTGGAAGGCAAGCGTGAACCAGAGGAGGCCAGGAAACATCGCCGTACAGCCCACTCCGCCGCTCTGCCTACCCCTCTGGGAGCTTCCTGTCCTCTGCTGACCTGTGGCCAGGCTGCTCTGCACCCCAGCGCCCCAAGGGTCCCCACCTTTCTGCACCCAAGATGAGCGTGGTGAGAATCGTTGTGCCTCAAGGATTCCCCAGGTTCTCGCCCTGCCCTTCTCTGCTTTGGCTGCCAGGTCTAACAGTGCCAAAGACGCCAGGCTGTTTCTAGATGGCAGACACTGCAGCAAGACAAGTGAGGCAACAGTTTCTGGGTTTGGGGAATTAGGGGAGACTGAGGGGAACAGGGCTCTCTGCACCCTGTCCCTGGGGTGTCTGTGGGTCTCTCTGGAGGCCCTGCAGCATGAACAAAGGAAGAAGACAGCAGGGCCAGGGCACACAAACAAGAAGATAAAGGAGGCCAAGCATGCTGGTGCACATCTGTCATCCCAGCATGCTCGCTCGCTCACTCGCTCGGAGGCTGAGGCAGGAGGCTTCAGGTCTGGCTGGGTAACAGAGCAACTCGGGAAAGCTGTGTTTAAAACAAAAAAGTTAAAAAGAAATCAAAACTAACCAGGGATGTAGCTCAGTGGGAAGCCCTAGGTTCAATCCCCAGAGCATTACAAGAAAAAAAAAGATAAGAGAAAAATGAAAGAATGGCAACAAGTGTTTCTGCTTTTCTTTACTTACCAGAACCTTCTTTCTACAATGAACACTGTGCTTTGTAATAAGAGAACAGGAACGTAGAGCTCCATGCAGAAGTTCAATTCAAGGGGATCAACTTGATTGGCTCTAAGTTGCCCTGACGAGGGTGGAGCACACTTGTAGGCGTGGCCAAGTAATCGCGGACAGGTGCCCTTCCTCTCTAGGCCTGTTCCCCACTCTGCTTTCGGGCCACCAGGAGTGGAGCAGCTTCGCTCCCTCAGGCCCTCCCGCCATGACGCTCCTGCCTAGAGGCAGCCGACCTCGGACTGAATCTCTGAAACCACAAGCCGTGTTAAACCTCACCTCATTTTGGTGCTGGATCTCTAGCGTTATGTTCCAGAAACACAAAACTACGTTCTTTTCCAAATAAACTACTCAGGAACACAGGGCAGAGACCAGCAAGGGTGACTCCACCACATAAAGTCCCAGTCCTTTAAGATTTTTGGCTGTTTCTCTTTACCCCAGGCAGCTTAGCGCTTCTGTGGAGCCCTTGGCTTGCGGCCATGATGCTAGGGGTGTAAGGAGGGTCAGGACTCCGCTGTGGCCTCTGCTGTCTTCTCTGTTTTCCTCATTCATGAAATGAGAAAACTCAACGCTTTCTGTGCTTCCTGGGGCAACACTGACAGAGACCTGTGATCTTGGGCTCCGGAATAGGAAGTGAGATTAAGGTGTGGGCCGGGCCAGGGCCACACCCAGGGTGGGCTCCAGGCCCCTCTCCTCAGCTGGGGATTCACAGCCACGTTTTGTCTTCATGGTGCCCTTCCGCCATGTGGTCCCTCTCTCCACATCTCTCTTTGTACGGACAGTGATCCTCCTGGCCCAGCTGGGGACCCACATCCATGTCAGGACCTCGTCAGGCCCTCTCCCAGGCAGGCCACGCTCTGGGGAGTGGGGAATGAAATCAAAGGAAGCTAGAAATTTTGGGGCCACACAGCAGCACCTGTGCCGAGTAGGTCCCAGTGAGCAGCAGGAAGGGCGCACGGGCGGCACACAAGTTGCCAGGCCTGGGCCCCACTGGGGCACAAGGCGCATGCTTGGCACCTTCACTCTCCTCAGCCTGCACCTGCAGGTAGGTGACACTGCATTCCGAGGTGGCCATGGTGGCCGCAGACCACAGAGACCACTCTGAGACCCACCGAATCCCTACTGTGTTCTCACGGTGTGGCCCTAGCCACAGACACTGCATCCTTCAGCCTGGACCTTTCTCCCGAACACATCAACCGTGCTCTGCCCAGAAAGCACAACTCCCAGGGGAAGCATCACAGCTCTGCCTCCACTCAGATGCTTGGGATGTCCTCAGACACCCTGGCAGCTTCTCACCTGAGCTCAAAGCATCCCCTTTGTTGTCCTGAAGAAGTGTCCATTTGTTTTTCCCCATGCTGTGGCTAAATTAATTTGAAAGGGAACAAATTTACAGGTAATTACAGGTGCTGCTTCATAGTGCTGGAGAAAGTGAGTGTTTTGTCAGCTGTGCGAGTCTCTTGGGACCAGGACAAAGTCATCCCAGGTAAGGGACACAAAGCTCTTGTCTTCACCACCAGACATCGGTCTCCAAGGCAGGGCCTCTTTACTGCAGCAGCCACAAGGCACATCCAGTGATGGAGTCCTTCCTGTGTTCCTGAAATAAACTGCCAGTCTGTCCCAGCCTGGGAGGGAAAGTCAGCAGGCAACAGGGCCGCGGAGCTGGGCTTGCTTTGTGCCTGCGCACCCCCTGCCCCCGCCTTCAACCAAACTTTCTAAAAAGGTCTCTGCCCACACATTCTGCATGTGAGTCATCCCAGGGGACATTCCCATTCTGGATTCTCCATGGCAAACATGGGAAGCCAGAAGGTTCCAAAACTTCCGCCAGCTCTTGCCACCGTGGCCTAGGGAGAGGATGGAGCCCGAAGAAAGACAGACCAGGAAGGGGTGGCTGCACAAGACACACCCCTGCTGTCTGTCGTGAGGTCTGTAGAGTGTTGACTTAGTGGGTGACATTTTGCCTTCTCTACTTTTCTACTTTGTTCTGTGTCACAACCACAGTGCCCTAGGGAGACAGAGCCCCTGTGCAGAAGGGCAAGGTTAAATCCCATGGGCTTGAGAACCCTAACAGCATGCTACTTTCCCCGTGGTAACTCAGCATCAACAATTCAGGGCACATACAAGCTCATTTTCTAGAAGCTTGCAGGACTCCTTGAAATGCTAAGTGTCCGTCAAGAAAGGAAGCTCACGGCCAGAAAGTTAGGCAAGGGTTAGGACTGGGGTTTGATCCCCAGCACTGCATGCTGCACCAGCCCTGTCCCAGACTTGCTCAGCTGCAGAGATCAGGCGTGGTGGCACACGCCCATAACCCCAGCACTGGGGAGGCCGAAAACAGGAGGATCACTACAAGTCTGAGCTGTATAGTGAGACCCTGTGCCAAATACAATTTAAAAAAAGAAAGAAAGCCCAAACCCAACAAGCCCGAGTGCTTGGAGCTTATACACACGCTTGTGTCCCATAATAAGCGGATTTTCCCCGGGAACACTCAGACTTCCGCCCATCCTGCATAACAGAAAACAGAACCTAGGGGAGTACCTTAGTTGGAAGCCATGCAAAAGCAGACATTGAGATAAGTCCTCTGGTGAAAGTGTTTTGAGAAGTAAGTTTATTTTTTCTTCTGCATAATTTTTAAAGGAGTAATAGTAAAAAGAATATTAGAAATGATATAAAATCTCACTAACCCAAATAATAGTTCAACAATGGTTGTTATATTGCATACTGTTGTCTTCA
>PVKN010002094.1:0-44958 GCA_004027915.1 Capromys pilorides
AGGAATTGATAGATACTCCCTATTTGCTATGTATTCCAGAAAGGCTTTGTACAAGAAAAAGTACACAGCTTCTAAATCAAAGGTTGAGAAGAAAAAGGAGGAGAAAGTTCTTGCTATGATCACAAAACGAGTTGGTGGGGACAAGAATGGAGGTACCTGGGTGGTTAAGCTTCAAAAAATGTCTACTGAAGATGTGCCCCAAAAGCTCTTGAGCCGCGGCAAGAAACCCTTCAGTCAGCCTGTGAGGAAACTTCCAGCTAGCATCACTCCTGGCACCGTCCTGATCATCCTCACTGGGTGTCATGAGGCAAGAGAGTGGTCTTCCTGAAGCAGTTGGCCAGGGGTTTGCTACTTATGACTGGGCCTCTTAGCCTTAATCGTGCTCCTCTGTGGAGAACACACCAGAAATTTGTCATTGCCACCTCTACAAAAATTGCTATCAGCAAAGTGAAAATTCCCAAACACCTCACTGATGCTTACTTCAAAAAGAAGCAGCTGTGGAAACCCAGATATCAGGAGGGTGTGATCTTTGACACCAAGAAAGAGAGACGCCAGATTTCAGAACAGCGCAAGGTGGATCAGAAAGTGGTGGACTCACAGATTTTAGCAAAAATCAAAGTTGTTCCTCAGCTCCAGGGCTACCTGCAATCTGTTTTTGCTCTAACAAGTGAAATTTATCCTCATAAATTAGTGTTCTAAATTTCTTACTAAGAATCTAATTAAATAACTGATACATTTTAAAAAATAATAATTACTGTAAGTGTAGATGGATTTGAGTTGGTTGTGGTGGTTCATGCCTGTAATCTCAGCATTTGGGAGGCTGAGGCAGAAGGATTGCTGCAAGTTTGAGGCCATGCTGGCTATGTAGTGAGCTCAAATCCAGCCTGAACTACATAGAAAGACCTTGTCTCAACACACCTCCCAAGTTTTACAAAATGTGGAATGTATTAAACTCTTAGTCAAAAGACAAAAAGTAGCTAATGGATTAAAAATGTAAGATTTAACTATACATTATTTATAAGAGACTTATAATAGATTTTGTCTTTTTTGTGTGTGTGAGAAAGATAAGGTCTCACTGTGTATTCTAGTCTGACCTTGAACTCACTGTATAGCCCAGGCTGGCCTGAACTTGCAGGAATCCTCCCGTCTCAGCCTCCTGAGTACTGGGATTACAGGCATGCAGCACCATGCTGACTCCACTACATTTAGAGATACACATAGCCTAGAAGAGAAGGAATGGAAAAACAAACATCAGAAAACTAGGTCAAAAACTGTCACAAAAGAGGAAAAATGACACTAGATGATAAAGAGGTCAATTCTTCAGGAAGACCAACTATAGAGAAACCCAGTATCAGAGCACCCAAATATATGAAACAAATATTGACAGAGCCAAATGGAAAGACAACAATTCAGTAATGCTTGGAAACTTTGTATCATATTTTCTTATTATACTCCGCACTGTGTTTATTTTTTAATTTTTATGGGCACATATTTGCAGTCCATAATGATTACATCCTTTGTGGAGAGCTGATACATGGAAATAACATGTCTTTATTTAATTCCCTTCTCCTTTCCGTCCCCCATTTAATCTCTTGACCTGCTTCCCTTTTGCAAAAGACTGATCTCCCTACTTCTATTGTTTATCTTTTTTTTGTTTTTTCTCAGAACCGGGGATTGAACTCAGGACCTTGCGCTTGCAAGGCAGGCACTTGTGCCCCTGAGCTATCTCCCTGGCCCCCTATTGTTTATCTTCCACCTTGCTCTTAATCGTTTTTTGAGTTTCTCATATAAGAGCAAGTAGATGATATTTAAACTTGTGTGTCTGATTTCTCTCAGTTAACATTATGGGCTCAAGTTGCACCCATTTTCTTACAAATGACTCAAACTTATCTTTCCTATGGCAGAAGAGTGGTGCCACTATGTATACGTGTATTCTCATTATCCACTCATCTGTTCCTGCTCATTTAGGTTTAGCTACTGTGAATTGTGCTGTCCTAAACCTGAGTACATATGTATCACTGTAACGTGATGTCATTAACACTTCCAGGAAAATATCTAAGAGGAAAATATCCGGGTCAAATTGAATTTCTATTTTTAGCTTTTTGAGGAATCTACATAGTGATTCCCATAGTGGTTGCTTCTTACACTTCTACCAATAGTGGAGCAAAGCTCCTTTTGTCCTTAGTTTCACCAGTATTTGTTGTTACAATATTTTCTTATTTCATAGGTTGTTTCTTCACTTTTATTTGTTTCCTTTGCTGTGCAGAAGCTTTTAATTTTATATAATCCTATTGGTTGATTTTGGTATTATTTCTTAAGCAATTGGGTTCTGTTTCAAAAGTCTTTGCCTACAGTTATGTCATCAAGAATTTTATGTATTTTCTAGGAGATTCAGTGTTTCTGTTTCAACCTTTAGATCTCTGATCTGTTTTGATTTTAGTGTAACACATGGTGACAGATAATGAGTCTGGATTCGATCTTCTGCTTGTGGATTGCCAGTTTTCCCAGCACCATTTATTAAAGATGCTATTTATCCACCAGTGTGTGTTTTCAGAACCTTTGCCAAAGATTAGGTAGCTGAATGTGCCTGGGAGTTTTCCTCCTTCTTCCATTATGTTCCATTGATCTGTTTTTTTTTTTTTTTTTTTTTTTTTTTGACCAGTACCATGCTGTTTTCATCACTGTCGTTTTATAATGTAACTTCAAATCTTAGATTGTGATGCCTCCTGCTTTGCACTTGGTACACAGGATTTTTTTTCTTTTTTGAGACAGGGTCTTGCTGTGCAGTTCAGGCTGGCCTTGAGCTCACCAGGCTTGTCTCGCACTCGCACCAATCCTCCTGCCTGCCTCAGCCTTTCAAGTGCTGTGACTATAGGCATGTGCCACCACGGCCCAGCAACACAGGATTGTTTTCTTTCTTTTGGTTCCACATGAATTTTAGGATTGGTTTCTCCAGTTCTGTGAAGAATGCTTTTTCTTTTTTTGGTACTGGGAATCGAACTTGCAGCCTTGAGCTTTTCAGGCAGGCACTGTACTGCTGGGCTATATCCTCAGCTGCTGTTGATATTCTGATTGGAATTGTATGATATGTGTATATCAACTCTGGAAGTATGGCCATTTTAACTATTTTGATTCTTCCTACCTAGAAATGGAATATCTTTCCATTTTTTTTTTTTTTTTTAGAATTTCTCAGGCCTCTTTTATTTGTTTGTTTATTTATTTTTGGTACCAGTAATGAAACTCACAGCCTTGGGCTTGCCAGACAGGCACTGTTCCATCGAGCTATATTCCCAGCTCTTTCCATTTTCTGATGTTCTCTCTAATTTCATCTTTTCAGTATATTGTTGCTTTCATTGCAGGGGTTTTTTTTTATTTCTTTGGTTAATTCTTAAATATTTCATTTTTCTTGATGCTATTATAAATTGTACTATTTTCCTAATTTCTTTCTCAGTGAGTTCATTATTGGTATACAAAAGTGCTCCGGACTTTTGCATGTTGATTTTGAATCCTGCTACACTACTGATCTGGTTACTAATTCTAGGGGTCTTTTGGAATTTTTTTGGTTTGTGTACGCGCAGAATCAAATCATCTGCAAATAATGATAATTTGACTTCTTTCTTTCATGTGCACATCCCTTTCATTTCTTTCTCTTGGTGATTGCAGTGGTAAATGTCCTTGATCATGTTTATAGAAGGAGAAGCACTCAGACATCTGATCTGTGCTGTATAGAGGCAGAAGCTTGAGGGTTCGAGCAGATCATTAGCACTTTCAGACTCAGATGTCTCTGAAAGTGACACACAGTAGACCTGCTTCTTACAATGGAGGGTAGATCCTGTGTTCTTTGCAGCCTGTGCTTGAATTTTGCAGGGGATTTGCATGTAGCCCACACCCTCTCTGCATCTGTCTTCTGTGGCTGTCTCTCACATAGTCACTGCGGGAGGGTTACACTTAAGCCCTGAAGTGAAATTGTTTTGTAGTTGTTCTGTGGCTCAGTCTTAAACAATCAACCCCTAACCAGAATGTTGGCTGATTATACACTCTGGCAACCTGACAGGCACTGCCCTGGATGTGTTCTCCTACTGCACCCTGCTATGAGGAAGGAGTCACTTTTAGAGCAACACTCGCACTGCTTTTGCAGTTTACAATAGCTGTGCACTTTTCTTGGGATCAGCACTGCTGGTCCCACTGATGGCTTCAGTCTGGAGCTGCCAGTGCAGGGGCCACACCTGTGTCTCAGGAGACAGTTTTTCCTCCCTAGGAGCTTGGGTGAGCTTCCAGATCACTTTGTTCTGTTCTGTGTTATGCTTACTTTCTCCAGTTTCTCTGTCATTTCTAGTTTTCCTGTCAGTTCTCTCCCAATTCATAGAGGTCTATTTGTTCCTTCTGCTCTCCCAATTTGTTCTTTGCAAGGCTGGATTCCAGGTCCTGAAAAGTTTATATTTTGCTGCTGGTTGCCACTCTGCCATTTTGGTTATATAATATATTTTCAATATATTATACAAATAGAATATACAGATAGATAATTAGTAAGGGAGCATGGGCCGGCGAGATGGCTCGGTGGTCTAAAGCACCTGCTTAGGCAAGCTTAGGGAACCTCAGGGACTGCAATTTGAACCCCTGCACCACATACTGAGCCAGCCCCACCCCCAGGGCAGGCTGAGCCGATCATAATATAAAAAAAAAAAGAAAAAAATTCTCATTAATAAGGGAACAGCAGACTCAAGCAAAATGTAGTGTAAGAGAATTTAATAGACCTATTTAGAGCATTCCACCCAACAGCAACAGAACAGACACTTTTCAAATGTTCATGGATCTTTCCTCAGAGCTGACCACAGTAGGTCACAAAATAAGTCTTTATTTTATTTTATTTGTTTGTTTGTTTTGCAGAACTCGGGATTGAACTTAGGACCTTGCACTTGCCAGGCAGGCACTTGTGCCCCTAAGCTATCTCCCCAACCCCTCTTTATTTTATTTTAAACCTTATTTATTTATCTGTGCTATGGCCAGCTCAGCCTGCCCTGGGGGTGGGGCTGGCACAGCATGTGGTGCCAGGGATTGAGCTGTGGTCCCTGCGCTTGCCTAAACTTTCCTGGATGGGTGCTTTAGACTGCTGAACCATCTCACCAGACCAAAAAATAAGTCTTAACAAATTTAAAAAGGTAGAAATCATACCATCTGCCTTTTCTGACACGATTGCATAAAAAATGTGGTACTCATACACGATGGACTACTACTCAGCCATTACAAATGATAAATTTGAATTATTTTTAGGAAAATTGATGTACCTTGCATCATGCTAAGTGAAATAAATTAGACACAGAAGTGTATTTATTTTTTTAAAGAACACAAAGTAGTGATAGAAAAAAAAACAGCATTAGAAACAATACAAAATTTCACTAAACGAAGTAATAGGAATTCAACAGTGGTTGTTGCATTGCATGATGTTATCTTCAATTTAGTTGTTTAAGTTACCAGATATAAACATGCAAGATGGTTTAAAGAAAAAATAAAACAAAACAATAACAAAACAGTTGTACGAAATTCAAAGCAAAGAAAAAACATAATAAGAATAAAAAGAAAAAATTTAAGCATCAACTTCTCTTTTCAAAAGATCAGCAGAGGGGCTGGGGAGACAGCTCCATGGCACAAGTGCCTGGCAAGTACAAAGGTTGTGAGTTCAAACCTCAATTTTGAAAAAAAAAAACAAAACCAATTAGCAGAAAACACCAGTACAATTATCCAAACTATCCTGTGTATATACCTAAATATATCTTTTTCTCTTCTTTCTTTCGTGCTTTTCCTCATCCCACTTTTTCTTCCCACTTAACAAAGTCTTCGTCTTTCACAGTATCTATTGTGCCTTCCAAATTTTATTTACTCTCTCAGGTGCTCATACCAGTGAGATAATATGATGTGCACACATGCAGACATAGAAGCTTAAATATTGCACATTTCAAAAATAATTCATGTTTCTCTTAATGAGAAATCCAAAGTATAAATAATTTAAAGAGAAAAATAAAAGATGAGAGGAAATGAGGAGATAGACTTTGTAGAAATGGGTGATCTAGGGATGTGTGGAGACAGGAAGATGGGAAGTGAAAAGGATCAACAAGTGACATCTGGATGCCCCCAGCTGCCTGCCAGGAATGTATTCACTGTGTATGACACACCTTCGCAAAGGACGTTATGGTGGATACACTGTGTCAACTTGAGAAGTTTAAAATTTAGTTGAGCAACTCAGCAGGGGGCCAGGGTCCTCTCTTTGTAAACATCCTCATCCTGTGCAAGAGGAGAGCACAGAGATGGTGTGAGTGTTACTCTTCTGTGTGGGGTAGCCCCGCCTACAAGGGAGGAAAGTGGCGTGTTCTCCCTGTTCTTTTTGTTCTAGTCACATTTGATGTTTTCTGATCCCTTGAAGTATTGTTTCTGTGCCATGCCTTCCTGCGTTGGAGCCTGCTGGTTATGGACTGAAACCTCCACAAACTCTTTTTCTTAAATTTGGGCATCCGATATTTTGTCTTGGCAATGAGAGAAAAATAACGAAGACAGAATTTGGTACCGAGAAGTGGGGTAGTTGCTGTGACTATACCTGACCATGTGGTTCAAGAGCCTTTCAGAATGGCTTGTGGGAAGAGTTTGGAAAAGTCTGAAAGAGCAGTGCTGGAACACCTTATGCTGTTCTGTATGGGAGATTCTGGTCAAAACTCAGAAGATCAGAAAACCAGAAAAATAAACAGGGTCAGAGGTTTCTGCTGGAAAGAAGGACTACACTGGGTGTTGAGCTCCAGATAACAAAAGTTAGTCTCCATTTTGCTTGTGTCGAGACACTGAGATAAAGAATGGTGAGTTAATTACTCTGAAAGAAGAAATTTCAAGGCAGTCAAACATTGAGATAGTGGCATGGCTATTGTTGGGGGTTTTTAGCCAGATGTATGTTGAGAATCAAGAGCAAAGATCCCAGCAGGATGATTTAAAATATTGTGCTTTTAGCCAGAAAGGAAGCTCCAGTAAAGTAATATAATGTTGATAGACTTAATACTATTTCTTAACAATACTTGTCCCTGGCTGGTTCTCCCCTGTCAGCTTCTGCATACCATGAGGTAAGAAGCTTTCCTCTGCCAGGCTCTTCTTCCACGCTGCTTCTGCCTTAGAACTAGCTGATCACAGATGGAAACCTTTGCAACCATGAGCCAGGATAAATCTTCAAATCACGTAAGTCAGGTGTTTTTTCCCACAACAGAAAGCTGAGCAATACAAACTTTCAACAAACAAAAGCTGAGATGTGACTGGCCTTACTGGTGAATCCTATTAAATATTTGAAAAAGAATTATGACAAATTCTTCACAAACGCTTCCCAAAAATTGGAAAGTAAGGAATGTTCCCAAATTGACCCACTGTTTAAAGCCATCATTGCCTTGATACCAAAGCCAGTAAATAAATATACTATCAAAAAAAATAAGAAAAGAAAAACATCTACAAGTCAGTTATCCCTGGGTGAAAACAGAAGCAAAATCCTCAACAACATTCTAACAAACTGAATTCAATCAAACATTAAAAGGATCAATTAATGTGATCATATGAGATTTATTTCTGGCATGTAAAAATGTTTCACCTGCAAAAATCAGTTCACTCCCAGCTGCATAGAAAATAAAATGAAAAAAATTCATTAACATGTTACATTGCCAGGAGTTGATCAGACTCCCAGATACCTGAAAAGGGGTCGGGGTGAAGGGGATGGCAGGAAACAAAGAAAAGCAAAAGACAATGCTCAAGGTACAGGGGCACTGGGAGGAACCTGCCTCTAGTGGACGGGCCCATCAATCTCCTCAGTCAGCCCACTTTTATTAGCTAGCGAGGAGCACAATAGAAGGGATGGTGGGCTTGGACTGTGGTGGACAGGGAAGGTAAGTGGAAAACAAGCTCTTCCTATGCCCAGATGCCTGCATTCTTTGCACTGTCCTCAGCAGATGTTATCTTGCCTTAGGAGCTGTGGTCAGGAGCTTTCTCTATGCAGCCAGGAAGCAGACAGCCTTCCGCATACTTCTCTGTTCTCAATGCACTGGCTTTGAGATCACAGGACCCCAGTCACGTAGCCTGGTTCCAAACAGTTCCCCCTTTTTGTTTCTGTAATTGTAAGAGTCGTTGGGTTTGATGTACCTTGTAGCAGATTAGGAACAGAAATAAAAGACAACAACATGTTAGTATAATCAGTCTAATGTAGAATCCAAAATGGGCCTTGAGGTAATTCCATGGATTAAGGTGATCAAAAGTATCAGCAAGTTTGTCCTGATCTTGAATTTGCTCATCAAAATTAGGGGTTCATTGAGACATAAATAATGCTTCCCTTTGTTAGACTTAAGATCTAAAATTAAGTGGCTGTGCTTAGTACCCTGTTTTTTGTTTTTTTTTTTATGTTTGAAGGATGAATGGTTTAATTATTAGGAAGAGGAAATATAAAATACTCACAGACACTAAAATGACCTCAAAAGAGGGTGTTTAACCAAATCTGTCTGTCTGTCTGTCTGTCTGTCTGTCTGTCTATTTTTGGTACCAGGAATGAAATGCAGGACCTTGTACTTGCCAAGCAGTCACTCTGCCACTGGGCTATATCCCCAGCCTAAATCAAATTTATATTGCAAATGCTTCTAGTATCCAGATTTGGAAAGGTACAACCACACAGTTTTCCATATGTACATACAACCCTACTGTCTTGCTGTGGCTCTCCATTAGATCTTCCATGCACATAAAGGTACTTTCTAAGACACTAATATAGGATGTCAATTTTGCATCAGTAGAGCACTGTATATTCCAAGCTGTATCTACTGTTTTGGTCCAACTGTCTACAAAATGAGCAGTTGGTGTAGAGTGAGTGAGAGCCACTGAGGCCACAATAACACTTGAGATAAACAATACCGAAAAGACAGTTCTAGCAACAATTAATCCCAACATTATTTTTGTTCTATGTATAGGATAGTTAATCAGAGACTATAACAAATGAGTAGCAGCAGTGTTGGTCCATGGTGCTATAAGGTTCACAGGCATCCACATCCTGCACATACACCTTAAAGTGAGTAAAGTTTTGTTTGCTAAGTTATTAGTTGGTACACAGTGGCTCAAAATACATCTTCTACATGTAAATAAAGTAAGATTCTATTCAACAATTCTGTATAAGAAGACATAAGGGTTGTATGTACATATGGAAAACTGTGTAGTTTCACCTTTCCAAATCTGGATACTAGAAGCATTTGCAATAAATTTGGCTTAGGCTGGGAATATAGCTCAGGGGCAGAGTGACTGCTTGGCAAGCACAAGGTCCTGCATTTGATTCCTGGTACCAAAAATAGACAGACAGACAGATTTTGTTAAATGCCCTTTTCGTAGTAGGTCTATACAACAAGAAAGAGCTAATGACAAAAAGTTTATTGACAGAGTTCAGGCTTACTGTTAATGATGACCAGTGGTAATGAGGGGCTGAAGCTGGATCCATGCCATGCTAATGGTCCCTCTGCATAAGTATACACAGAACAGAAGTATTCCTTGCATAGTAATTAGTGTGCTAATCTCAGTGGACCGTATGCCAGGCTGAACAGTCATTGTTTCTGCCTTTCACCCTCCTGGGTTTATTTTCTTTACTTGCCCCCATATCATTGGCCTTGCTGCTTGCATAGTAATAAGAAGCTGAGGCATTTCTTCCATGGTTATCCACAAGAAGGCTTGCACTGGTGGATGTGATGGCAGTAGACTCCACCACAGATTTGGGGGCCTCTTCTCTCTGTGGTTGCGTGTTCTAGGACAGCACCCACTGTGGTGTTCCATGACCTATGTCTAACTCCTGACCCCATGTTATTAACTGCACTGGACAACCCCACTTTCCTATTTGGACATCTTTCCACAGGACATGAGCCCTGGGCAGGGTTGTTGGCCATCCCTTTGTCAATAAAGTTCAGATGAAGCATGTTTACTTTCTTCAAGCATGTTTGAAAAATTTGAAGGTAATAAGATCTTATTGTGCCTGTTTTACTCACAGTCCCCTTTTTATTTCTGTAATTGTGTTTTTACATGGTGTGCATGTTCTCCTACGGTTTGGCCTTGAGGATTATAGAGAATGTCTGTGAGATGTTTAGTAGAAACAAACACATTGTAACCATCCAAAGGATCAAATGTGAATAACCTCCATTTGCCAAATATTATTCATTTAAAGCCTCAGGGGTTACATTCTTCACCAGAAACAGGATAAGGGACACATTGGCAAATAGGACAAGATAAGACAATTTTTCTGGCTTGTGACCGAGATGATTGAAATTCTTTGTTAGCTTTGCTATTTTGATGATGATAGGAATGAGATCGTTTTGCTAAATCAAAAGAAGTAACATAAACTATGAGTGAACTGGCCTGTTTATTGCTGTAGGCAAAGGATTCTGGTAAATTAGAATGAGACTAATATGCCCAGTGTAAAAGGTGGCAGAGAGACTTTGAATTGTCCTTCGCAACCTGAGAAATAGCTAGTATTGTAGCGGGAGCAATGAGTTCAACTACTACAATTTCATCTGAATATTAAATACTTTGAAACATAAAAGTATTGCCAGAGGACTGTTACTTCCTGCAAACCATGGTCTTAGTAGTTGTATCCCTGTAGAATGTTAACAGACAACAGTGATATGGTTTACAGAGAAAACGTGAGATCAGGAGCCACATACGGTATTTTAGCATGACAATCATGATGACATTATTTTTATAATACACTTAAATGTCCATCTTAGTGTAGAATAGCCTTTTAGTCAATCATCTCTAGTACATAAAAAAAAACCTTCACTTGGGGCCAGCGAGATGGTTCAATGGTCTAAAGAGCCTGCTTAGGAAAGCTCAGGCAACTGTAGGGACTGTGGTTCGATCCCCGGCTCCACATGCTGCGCCAGCCCCACCACCAGTGTAGGCTGAGCCAGCCATAAAATAAACAAACAAACAAACAAGCAAACAAATAAATAAAATAAAAAATTTAAAAAACAAACCTTCACCTAATTTGTTATCCTTCAACAGGATGTCATCAAAGAAGTCTGTGACATTGCCTAGGCTGTTCAATGTCTGAACACTTTTGAGTGTAGCAACTCATATATAAAATCATGTAAGCTTTTTTAAGAAAAACATCATCTCACTGATGGGCACTGCAGGTTTGACAAATACTTCCTATCGCAAGTAGTTAGAGCACAAGAAAAAGGCAGATATCTGAGACTAGAAAAAGGTTATCATCATACATAATCATAGTTTCATGTTTTAGAAGAACTGTACACTGTAAAGGTATGAATACATTTAGTATACCATGAAATTAGCAATAATGAGTGTTATAGCTATGTAGAAACTTTTGTCTCTTAACTTAGTTTTGTACCAAGAGCATCCTTTTATGAAAGTTTATTGTTTTACTCACAGAAAGCTTAACCTTTTGATGACGATTGATATAACTATATCACAATAATATGTATAGAAATGTTTATTGGGGTGTCTCCCATAAAGCTAGGGAAATTATTGGGGTCCCATTAGTGAACAAGGACTAGAAGAAAATATTTCCAGGCATCTTCTCCTTTATTCACCAAAGAAAGTCTTGTTAGCAGGACTCTTCTAAGCCTAAAGGGTACCCATTTAATTATTTTTATTTATTTTTTTAAAGAGAGTACAAAATAGTATTTGAATAGAAAAATTACAAATGATACAGAATCTCAGTAAACAAAATAACATGAATTGCATAGTATTTGTTGTATTGCATAGTGTTGCCTTCAAATTGTTCATATTACTAGGTATATGCATGCAAAACTGGAAGAAGAAAAGAAAGGAATTTATAAGAAACTAAGGAGAGAAAAAGGTAAAAGAATTCTAAAAAGGAGACAAAAAAAATTAAGCACCGACTCCTCCTTTCCATAGACCAGGAGAAAGCCACAGCACAGTTGTACAAACCAGTCTTCTTACATATAGATATCTCCCTTTCCTCTACTTCCTCTCCTGTCTCTCTCCTCAACTCAGTAATTTCTTCCTTTTGAACAGGTTCGTTCCTTTTTCCCAGTATTATTTAATTATCTTTATTTTTTTGATGACTTACAAGAAGCAGATCATAACAACACATTGTTCATTCTTTTCTTTCTTTTTGAGAGTCTTGGATCTATTTGGGCAAGTTGAATTATAATAACTATTATATAAAACTAGCCAAAACTTTTATAGGTTACTTAACAGATCTTTTGTAATAACAATTACAAGGAATAAAAATCTGTTGCTCATAATCAATATTTTCTTCTGTATTTTATTTTGTCTTAAGAATTTTGGCAGGCTGAGGCAGGAGGATTTCTGAAAGTTCAAAATCAGCCTGCGATACAAAGTTAGTTCAAGTCCAGCCTGAACTGCACATGAAACCCTGTCTCAAAAAGATAAAAGAAAAAAAAAAAAAACAATTTTGGCAACTCTATCTCTTTTTTTCATTTAGCCTCTAGCTCAGTCACCTCTATATCTTCTGTCCCCAATCAGACCTTCTTTTTCTTCTAATGACATTTGTGAGAACCCCCCTCTATAAGACATAGCACAGCTTGGGCCCGCATTGAATTTTTATAAGACTTAGTTCCTACATCTTGACAAGATTTTAAATAATTTCCAAGGTTTTTTGTGGCCTGACTGCCTCAAGAGCCTGTTTACAATCTTTATTTGCATTCTCAAAAGGCAACTGGAGGCCTGTCAGATAGCTCAGCGGATTAAAGCGCCTACTTAGGCAGACACAGGGGTTGGAGGTTCCATTCCTGGGTCTGCTGTGCTGGCCTTGCCTGGCAGGGTTTGCTGAGTGTGGCCCCACACCCCAGAGAGTTGAGACTGGGTGTGGTGGCACGTGCCTGTAATCCCAGCGCTTGGGAAGCTGAAAATAGGAGAATCACTACAAGTCTAATCTGTGAAATGAAACTGTGTAGACCCTGTAGACCCTGCACTAAAAAACAAACAAGTGCAACTGGGTGCTAGTGCATGAGGGATCTGTTTGCCAAGGAAAGCAGAAAAGGGAGCCACTTCTTTGCTCCACAGTTCCAGACCCTGGAGTTAAGCAGTGTAAGGAAGACAAGGAGAAGGGAAGTGGGTCCCCCAGGCCCAGGAAAGATCTGAGGCTCGAATTGAAGCCCAGGGAGAGGAAAGCAGACACCTCAATTAGACAGGACTCACTGCACAACAGGAGCGTTTGAAACCTGTAAACACCCGGCGACTACTGGTGACCTCAGAGGCTGCCACGGAGAGACACAGCAGTGCAGGGGAGAGACGAGGGACTGCACCAGCTGACGGAAATCCAGAATGAGCCTCATGGCTGTCTTCATAGAGTGGTAAAGTTTCCAGAAAGCGGAAATGGAAATATAGAGATGTGAGCCCATATGACCACAGCCAGGTTAAACTGCAAAATACTGAAAATGATTGTGTTAATGTCAGCTTAGTTGACATGGAAGAGGCACGAAGGGGTTATGTC
Organism: Capromys pilorides; assembly: GCA_004027915.1. Classification (NCBI taxonomy): domain Eukaryota; kingdom Metazoa; phylum Chordata; class Mammalia; order Rodentia; family Capromyidae; genus Capromys; species Capromys pilorides. The sequence goes on from PVKN010002094.1 coordinate 13,478, forward strand.
TTAACATAGGGTTCCCATTCTGCTGTCACTTCTGGCTCATGGCTTGGCAGCTGAAAGTCCCAAGCAATTGTCATGCTAAAGTGAGTTGTGCAAAAAGAATTAATTAAATGCGCACAGGAGTGCACAGCAGATGACTGGGAGACGATGTTTAAAGAAATAGGATTTAGAGTAAAGCTCTTGTCAGAAGATATGAAGTCCTATTATATACTACGTCTACTACAACTAGGAAATATCAACAGTGATGAAACCAGAACAATATCTCCCTTTCATTATACTACCTGGCCAGCTTTTTGAGTTCCTGAGTCACCTGATTGATTTCTCAATTTCTTGTTTTTAAAGTGTGAGAATCTGGCTCCTTGGACCCTGATCTTGGCCCTGTTGTTGTCCAGTGTGGCTCAGGCAGGGGCGCTCGACACCTTCGCTCTGGTGGACGCCTGTCCTGTTCTGATGAAAAGGGAGATGACACTAACATGAAACAAGTGTTACTGAATAGGATATGGGAAAATATCAAATGGGACTGATGCAGACTCCAGATCAACTCAGATTCTCTTACCTGGCCATACGAAGGAGCAAAATGTGTAAAGGGAGACTCAAATATACAGAAATTATGGAAAGAGCTTTTTTTTTTTTTCTTTCTAGACAGGGTCTCACTTAGTAATTTAGACTGGCCTTTCACTCACTATGTATCCCAGCATGGCCTCAAACTTGTGACAATCCTGCCTCAGTCTCCCAAGTGCTGGGATTACAGGTGTGTGTCTCCATACCCAAAACAGTGTTTTTCGTTTTTTTTTTTTTTGTTTGTTTGTTTTTTTTTTTTGTGTGTGTGTGTGTGTATGTGTGTAACTGGGGATTGAACTCAGGGCCTTGTGTTTGCCAGGCAAGTGCTTATGCTACTGAGCTATCTCTCCAGCACCTTCCTTTCAACTTTCTGCAAAGCTTTATTCCAGAAGGGCTCAGTCCTCGGCAGCTGCCTTCCTTATGGTGGCCAGTACATTGCTTAGCTCCTCACACTTCCTCTTGGCGCGGATGTGCATCCCCACCCTTCTTTCTCTCTGTCTCTCTCTCTCTCTGTCTCTGTCTCTGTCTCTCTCTCTTTCTTCCTTCCTTCCTTTCTTTTTGTTTAAAAAAACTTTTTTTTTATCAAACTTTATTTTTAGATGGTAGCAAGTTTACATGCAGTCACAACAAAATAATTTCTCAAGAATTGCACCTATAGAAACTGGCCTCTAGGCCCAGTGGTAATATCTTAGACATTCAATTCTATATTACAAAGATGATAACATATTGACAATAACATAATAAGGACAAATAGCATTTTCATCAAATGAATAATTCACAAAAAGTCTAACACTATTGGCAATAAAATACAGTAAAATTAAAAAAAAAAAAAAAAAAACAGACCTACCCTTTTCTTGATGAACTGGAGGGTGCGTTTGTCCTTGGAGACCTTGAGCAGCTCCATTCATAGGGGGCCGGCGAAGCCACACACCTCCCAGATCATGTCGCACATGAACTTGGTGTGTTTGGTGAGGCATCTGTGATGGTGGCTGTGCCTTGCTCACATTCTTCGTCACCTTATGGCCCTTGTTGAGGACCATGGCCGTGGGATAGTGGAGGACCATGGTTACTGTTCTTCAGTGATTGCTGGGGTGGAAGCCCAGACGAGTTTTCTAAGAAAGACTTATGTACTGCTTTGGATCATTCTCCAGAGTCATGATTGTGAAGTACAGTGGGAACAGAGAGCAGGTGCCTAGGGGCCCATGTTCTCTAAGATGCAGGACCCCGTGGAGGAGAGCAGTCAGAGATTGAGCACAAAAGAAAAAGGCCATGGTTGACAGACACCTAAATGTTCACATCTTGCAAATATTCTGCAGCTATAAATTTTGAACCACTGACGTGCAGAGAAAGACCAAAGCCCACTCCAGAGTTGGAGTGAGGCTCACTAGCCCTTGATTACCTCTGTTTGCTTACAGAGCAAACATCTCATCACGGTGAGGAGCCCACCTGCAGAATACTTGCAGAACCTCAGCTTTGCTGCATTGCGATGCATTTTTGATGCATGTGTGACATGTAGAAAGATATCAAAGAAAGAAATGAGAAGAGACTACTTTGTATTGTACTGGAATTCCTACTGTAGTTTTAGATTTTTGGCAGTCCTAAGTATTTTTATTAAGAGAAATAAGTAAAAAACTTCTAGATGAAAATATAGGGAGAAAGTTTCTTGACATTGATTTTGTCAATGTTTCTTAGACTTCACACTGAAAGCAAAGCCATAAAACTAAAAATAAACAGAACATACATGAAACTAAAAATTTGCCTCATAGAAAAGGAAATAATTTACAGAAAAAGAGTCAGCCTATAGCCAGGTGCAGTGGTACACATCTGTAATCCCAGATGAGAAAGGCCGAGGCAAGAGGATCGCTGTGAGTTTCAAGCCAACCTAGACTACATAGCGAGTTCAAGGCCAGCCTGAATGACATGAGACCCTGCCTAAAAAGAAAGAAAGAAAGAAAGAAAGAAAAGAAAAGGTTCAGCCTGCAGAAAATATTTTGAAATTTGAAAGCCATATACAGTGCTATCTCAGTTTACAAGCAATTTGTTTTACAGTTTTGGAGAAGGTGGCTGTGGTGATGTTTGTCACTGGATACAGAGTTTGCAAACTGAAACACAATTCTGCCTGACACCCTTGTTTATGGACCAAATTGTTCGCAAACAGAAATGTTCATAAACCAAAGTATCACTGTATCTGACAAGGGGATAAAACACAGTAAAACATCTGCTGGGCACGGTGGCAAATGCCTATAATTCCAGAACTTGGGAGGCTGAGGCAGGAGGATCAGTGTGAGTTCGAGACCAGCCTGGGCTACAAAAGTGAGCTCAAGGCCAGCCTGAACTGCATAGTGAGACCCTGTCTCCAAAAGACAAAACAAAACAAAAAAAACATTAAAACATCTATAACTCAGTAGCTGAAAAAATCTAGTTTTCAAACAAGCAAAGAACTTAGCCATATCTCTAAAAAAGACATAATGGCACACTACTTAAATTTTTTTCCTCTTTTTAACTTTTTGATCAAATGTACATGCTTATATCTGATAATCTGAACAACTAATTTGGGGACAATAATATGCAATTTAGCAACTGTTGTTGGCTTGCTATTATTTAGTGAAATTCTGCAGTTTCTGTTTTTTTTTAATAGTTTTTAATTCTCTTTAAAAAATAGCCAACAATGTCTGAGAGGATGCTCAACGTCACTAATCATCAGGTAAGTGTTCGCAAGTACGTTGAGAAACTGAAACACTTCTACACCACTGGCAAGAACAGTAAATGATACGGCTACTGTGGAGAACACTACGGAGGTTCCTCAAAACATTAAAAATGGAGCCATCATAAGACTCAGCAATTCCCACCTCAGGAATGCACCCTAAAGAGCTGAAGAAATATTTGTACTTTCATTTTTACCACATTACCATTCATAAACGCCACAATGGAGGGGGGGTGGCCAAATAATTCAGCAGATTAAAGCACCTGCAAGCAGGCACAGGGGCCAGGGGATTCAGTCCCTGGGCCGGCTATGCTGGCCCCGCTCCCGGGGGCACACTGAGATGGCAATTGTGACTGGGTGTGGCGGCACACCCCTGTAATCCCAGCTCTTGGGAGGCTGTAAACAGGTGGACCACTACAAGTCTTATCTGGTAGTGAGACCCTGAACACTCTGTAGACTCTTCCCTAAAATACAAAAAAAAAAAAAAAAAAAAAAGAAAGGCACAATGGGGAAACCACCTAAATGTCCTCAATGAATTAATGGTTAAAGAAAATGTGAATTTTCACAAACTACAATCTTATTCAGCCTTAAAAAATCCAGGATGAAGCCGGAGGAAATATTAGTGAAACAAGATAGTCACAGGACAGATACTGCATATTTCACCTGTAAGCAGCATCTGATTCCCAGTCAAGCAGAGAATAGGATGATAGTTATCAGGAGCTCGAGGAGGAGGAGGAAATAGGGAGTTATTGGTCCAAAGATACAGTTTCAACCACATGAGATGAATCAATGCTAGAAATCTGTTTTGTCTGAAGTTAACAGTTCTGCACAGTACACTTGAAGTTTTGTTAAGAGCTGGGTATATAGCTTTGTTATAGAACATTAGCCTAACATATGCGAGGTCCTGGGTTTAGTGCCCAGCCCTAAAAAATAAAAATTTGTTAAGAACATCATAACTCATGTTAAACATTCTTACACAAGAAATACAGAAGAAAACAAGTTCATCAGGGTGGTAATCAGCAAGCACCTTCAAAGGGTCTTTGATAAAGTTAACAAAGACTTTTCTTTCTTCTTTTTTTTAAATGAAAACATTGTTTCCATTTTGAACTTGGAGCAGCTTCCAGTTGGTTTTACACCCAGTGAACCAGGAGCAGTTTATCCTGAATTTCTAAATGATGGGCCAAGGCTGAGCTTCGCTGAGAACTATGTAACGCATTTGTAATAAATCTGCGCTTTTGATGCCCTGAAAAATGCTGAGGCTCATACTGAAAGTAAGGAAGCTGAAGATTATTCTTACAAATATCAAACGGTTTCATTGTAAATATGAAGCATTAGTAACTCTCAAGGCCCAGATGGGAGGCCTGGTGAGATGCACTAGAAGGGACAAAAAAGGACGGAGCAGATGTGACCTCTCCTGTGCCCTGACTTCCTGGGCACATGTTGTTGGCATTTGTCTTGCACTCTGCCATTCTCTTCAGCCCAGCTTTTGTGAACTCAGTATAGTTGCAAAGAAAAATAAAATCTGGCTGGTGAACACCAAAGAGGGCCTTCCGGTCTTTCGAGGCTCCTGAAATAAATGTGAGCAGAACGTCTCTCTGGCTAAGTAAGGATCTGGGAGCTTTTTTGAGCCATGAACACCTTTGACTGCAGTCTTCTCAGAATATTTTCTAAAGCATAAAGAAAAACACATGTGACTGCATAGGAAGCCAATTTTAGGAAAATACCATGACCAAAGATTTTAGGAACCTGGTTATATAGCGTTGTATGTATTTATTCACACATTCAGTTCTGATAACAGATCTAAGGGCTTCCACAGTTTTGAATTGCAGGTGCCTGCAGGTGGTGTTTCAGGATTAACTGTAACAATAATAGAATATAAATAATATCTTTGATTTCTATGCTTCCATTGAAATATCACTAGGATATATGATCAAAAATTTAGTGTGTGTTTAAATTTTTTATAATTATTACAGTAGAAGACATATTGTCATTAATATCTCTTGCTTCAAATATACTTATCCTGTTGTTCTTGCCACTTCTGAAGTGGTTCTGAAAATCTATCTTATCTTTAATTGTGCTGTTGTGGCCATCTTGATGTTCTGAACTAATTCCAAATGTTTACCATTTATAGTCATTGTCATTTCAGGGCCAAATTGGAAGTCACATGATGCCAGAGCCAGTGGAAACTGAGCTGGGTGTGGACATGCCCCGGCAGGCTTGTGTGCAGTCTGACTTCCGTTGGCCGGCACCCAGCAGCAGCATGCGCTGTATCTTTATCCCACCTCACAAAGGCGCTCAGGAAGGAGTCCTTCCAGAACTGCTTCAGAAAGTGGTGAGAAGGATGCAATAAGTTTGTTCAAAGCAAGGAGAAGTATTCAGAGGGTGACTAGTGGCAGTGTATCTTCCACTGCAATGAATTTTTCCTTTAATGTATTTAGTACAGGGTTGACAGGGTCTCATAACACAGATTGGACTCGTAGTGATTCTCCTGTTTTCAACCTCTCAAGCGCCAAGTCTCAGTTGCCTTCTCAGTGTACCCCAGCAGGGGCAAGGTCGGCACAGTACGCTGGAGACTGAACCTCAGTTCCTGCATCTGCCTAAGCAGGCGTTTTAATCCACTGAGCTATCTGGCTGGCCCTATGAATTTTTAAAATTTAAATATTCACTCTATGTTTCAATCTTCCTTATATTTATATGATCTGTGTGTGTGTGTGTGTGTGTGTGTGTGTGTGTGGTACCAGGGATTGAACTTAAAACTTTGTGCTTGCCAGGCAAGCACTTATCCCACTGAACTATCTCCCTGGCCCTCCCTTGTATTTATAATGAGAAAAAATGCTTGATCTCTGTTAGAGAAAATGCAATATAACATTTTGCCATCCAAATTCATATGTCCTTTCGAGAATAAATCTTCATTTGATATCAAGAACTCTTAAACCAGTGTCACCTACAAGAAGAGGTAGGACGGAGAAAGGTTTAGCTTAGACTTAGAAATGAGGAGTGATTACAATACAGGCCAAACCATTAGATTTCCTTCCACTAGATTTTCCTTCACCGAATGAACTTTATAGAATAATCAAATAAATAGTTTTCAAAACTTGGGGCAAAAGGAGAAATCTGGCTAACAGAAGAAGCCCATAATGAATTTAGCTAGAAATCAAAGAAAGTATGAAAAGTGTGTGCATTGCTGCAATAAACACCTAAGAAGGAATTGTAAAAGTAATGTCAGCCAGCAGTGAGAACGCTCACTTGTAATCTCACCGCTGTGGAAAGCTAAGGCAAGAAAAGGCCAAGCTCAAGCACAGCATGGGAAATCTAGCAAGACTGTGTCTCAAAATAGAAAATGAAAATGGGCTGGGGATGTAATTCAGTACTTAAGCCCCAGATTTAATCCCCAAGACAAAGTAAAATAAAATAGTGGCAGTAAACATCTGAGCTTTTGATAAAGTAACCACACAAATGTCCTACAACTATGGGAATATAAAATAATCTGTCCCTTGTGCTCACTTTGGCAGAACATATACTAGAATAATCTGTCCCTCTGCTGTTATGACTGACACAAATAATCTTGATCACACACAACTCCTAGTTTTGTTTTGGTAAGTAATGATAGGAACCAGAGAACTCTGAAACGATCGGAGTTACTGTCCTACATCTCACCACCAGGTTATAATGAAAGTGAGCTGAAGCCCAAATTGAGACAGAGAGGTTTATTAGATAGACTTTTTCTTCCCTAGAGGGTGACTGAACCCAGGGCCTTACCATGCAAAGCCTGTTCTAGCATTGTGCTATACCCTCAGCTCATAGGCAAGCATTTATTAGCAAAGAAGAAACAGTGGACGCAACCTGTTCTGTAGGCTCAAAGAAGCTCCAGCTCTCTGTCCTTCTTATGGTCAGGCCCACAATCATGTTTTGACAGATACAACAACATCCGTGCAGAAATTGGCCCTTGGACCAAGAGTCCCTCAAACCTCAAGCCAGACCCTAAGGATATAAGCAGCAGGCCTCTGATCTTGCTCGCCTTGTTCTTGCTGGTGAGGAGGAAGTCTAATTGTTCTCATGATCCATACTTGAAGATCTTTAATTTTACCAGTAGGACTCCATTTCTATCATATCTTTGTCATATAATATGATACTACTTTTGTCAATAAAAACCTATTTATAATATACAGTATGCTTAATAGTAAGGCCTAGGTGGTTAATGGGACTGCGAACTGTGTGTGGCATGGCCACACAAAAAGGGTGCTTCTTTTTGACTGTTCTAGCTGACATCTCCTATTCTCTGCATTCTTCTCTGTCTGAGCATTTCATTATAAAAATTGTCAAGAGACACAAAATGGAACGAATTGAACAGTGAACATCAAAGCGCCAGCATGTATGTACTTATCATACAACTATGCAGTATTATAAAAAAGATAGAAAATGTTTAAATTTTAAAATACAGTACAGTAAAAGACACATTGCCATGAATATCCCCTCATAATGTCCCCCTCACTTCTAACTGTGTTCAGAAGCAGTTCTGGAAGTCCTCTTTCATGAGGATCTTTACTGAGTATGCTCAGAAATATAACATGTGCTGTGGCCAAGCATCTTCCCCCAGAAACGTAGCTCACAGAAATTTTGAGGTGCCCTGTCTACCATATTCACTGTATGTGGCGCTGTGCTGCATCTGGTTGTGTGATGAGCATGGATATGTGGCATTTTGGGTTCACCTTCCAATTCTCTCAAGTATTCTTTCCTCAGTAATTTTTTCAATACAACATTGGGGCAGAAAGGATGCAGAGTCCATAAACTGTCATCAATAGGCTTCCAATGATCACCTGCAGAGCTGGTCAAACACAGGTTACAGGGCTCTCCTATACCCGTGGAGCCAGGTACCTGGCCTGCAAATGATCATTTATAAGTTTCTTGGGACTGAAGAGGCTGCTAATGCCAGAATGTCACTTAGAACTGCAGACACTGGTTTGGCTATTGATACAGTGCTGTCTTGGTTCATGAATTTAATACAATCCACGATTCTGGCAACGATGGCCACATCCATGTTCATTAGGTGATGTAGAGTTTGCAAACAAAAACAATATTTTGCCAAATGTTTGAGAGTCAAATTGCAAACCAAAGCATTCATGAACCAAAGTACCAGTATAATTTGATAGTCACATGTGACCGATGAAGGGGACATATTTTGAAAAATGGGTTAGAAGTGGTTGGGCAAGTTTGTCCTTGTGTGAACTTCCTAGAGTGTGCTCGCTCAGACTTCTGTGATGCAGCAGTCACTCAGTGTGGTCACCTGATGCTGTGGAGAGACAGCACACAAGAGAGATCAGGCCAGCGCACCCTGCAGGCATATTGTTCACAGCAACCACTCAAAGTAGCAGAGACATTGTTAAAAGATGCAGCAATCATTTGTTACCTAGCACTAGGTTCTGGACTCACTATATGTGGAACATTTGTACATGATGGGCAGTGTGGTAGTTTACACATGGACTACCACTCAGACAACAGGCAGGAAAGCACTGGGTCATAAGATTAGGACAGCTTTGTGTCAAGTCTTTCGGGTCCCTTATAATCTCATAGACCACCATTGTCCTTTCTCCTGCCTTGACTGAAACTTCACTGTGTAGTGTGTACAGTGTTCATTGTATCACATCTTCATCCATTTATCCTTCCACCCACCTATCCATTTTATTTTTTATATAGCTAAGTAATATGCAGGCTGATATCAGACATGTTACTCCTACACACTTGAACACACATACCATTTCCCAGACTGCAATATTTACATGGGTTTTTTTGAGATTAGTTTCATATAACAGGAACAATTGCACTAACAAGTTTTTTAAATTTTATTTTATTTTTTAACATATTTAGTATAGGGTCTGCAGAGTCCCACTACAGATTGGACTCGAAGTGATACTCCTGTCTTCAGCCTCACAAACTCTGGGATCACAGAAGTGCACCAGCATGCCCAGTCTCAACTGCCATCTCAGAGAGCCCCAGGGGCGGGGCTGACACCGCATGCTGGGAATGGAACCGGCCACTGCACTCTGCCTAAGCGGGCGCTTTAGTCTGCAGAGCTATCTGGCCGGCCCTGCACTAACAAGTACTCTAACTGGGAGGCCATTCCAGGGAGGAGGCTCTGCATGCACTTTCCATTCCCCTGTGGGCAAAGACAAGCCTTAGCAGACAAACTGACCAACCAGAAAGTACCCAGTACCCTCAGGGTCTGCCCACATCCACCGTCACCACTGAATGGCTCTCTTTGTTTACCTCCCTCTAACACCGGGTGCTTCTCTGCCCTCGCTGCAGAGTGCTGAGCCACTGGTCATCGCCTTCGGTAGTGCTTGAGTCCTCAAATGTTCAAAGAAACTGTAAAATTTAAACGTGCCTAAGTTTATCTTCAAGCCGTGGCCTGTGCTGTCTCTTTTTTTAAGGATATGTCACTAAAATTCGCATATAGTAAAATATACTTTTTAGCATACAGCTTAGTGAGTTTTGAAAAACACCCGAAGTTTAGCACCACTATCAAGAAACACAAATTGTCTCTGATGTAAATTGTCTCCTTGTTTTTTTGTAGTAAATGCCTCCCTCAAGTCACCACCCTGGGCAATCCCCAATATCTTTTCTACATTCAGTCTTTGCCCTTCCTGGAAGGTCAAGTGGAGGAAGTCACACAATAGGAAGCCTTTGAGCCTGGCGTCTTCACTTAACTGAACGCCCCTGAGACTCAGCCGTGGCATTGTGTGTGCACTTTTACTGTTACCTGGGCGTTCTTAGCGTGAAGTTGGACACTGCTTAGCGCATAGGCATGATCTCACAACTCATTGCAGCATTTGAAGTGAGCTGCAGATATTCTTTATCACTTTTCCCATTTAATGACTGTCAGACTTACGATGTCTTTCTTTTCTTTTTTTTTTTAGTACAGTTCTGTACAGCTCGTTTATAGACTTTCAATGTCTTTTTTAGGTACAGTATGCCTTGTTTGTATAGTATGGTAATTTTTGCTAATTATAAAGTACAGTACTATAGTGTTATTCTATTACATGTTACAGTACTGCATATAGGAGTTACACAAATAAAATCAAAATCCTCACACTGGAGTTTCCTTTGACCAATCTTTGCTCTGAATATTGCAATGTACATACTATCTACAATTCCTCATTTAGAGGAGCGTCCGCCTGCTCTTGTGAGAATGTAGTCGGAGCCTGCCCCTCGCCTTCCGTGCATCCAAGGAAGGCTTTCCACGCTGGTGCTTCATCTCTTCCCTCAGCCCTCTGTGCTGACTCTTGGAACAAGTGTTCTCCATATTCAGTGTGACTGGGAGTCACAGTCCTAGAAGTTTGGGTAGCTTCCCCATTTCATGATATGTAGCAGCACCCTGCTTGCTTGCTTGCTTGCTTATTTATTTATTTGTCTTTTTGCGACAGGGTCTCGCTATGCAGTTCAGACTGACCTTGAGCTCACTTTTGTAGCCCTGGCTGATCTCAAACTTACACTGATCCTCCTGCCTCAGCCTCTCAAGTGCTGGGTTTACAGGCATGTGCCATAACGCCTGGCTAGCACCCTGCTCTTGTACCAGTATTTCCTTCAGAGCAACAGTCATCTCTTTAGCCTACGAGTTTTTTTGTGTGTGTGTGGGACTGGGGTTCAAACTCACGACCTTGCTCTTGCCAGGCAGGTACTTGTACCACAAAGCTATCTCCCCAGCCTGCTAGCCTGCGAGGTTGAATGTCAGTCTTCTATCAGAAAGATTTCTACAGTAGCACTATCCCATGGTGTTATCACAAATTACACATAAAATTAAAATTTTTCCAGGAGCCAATTTTTTTTTCTTTTTTCTTTTTCTTTTTCTTTTTGTCTTTTTGGGACAGGGTCTCACTATGCAGTCCAGGCTGGTCTCAAACTCACACAGATCCTCCTGCCTCAGCCTCCCAAGTGCTGGGTTACAGGTGTGTGCCACCACGCCCAGCTCAGGAGCCAATTTTTTAAAAGAAAGAAAAAGCCAGGCATGATGGTACATGTCTGTAATACCAATGCTCTGGGAAGCTGAGGGCAGGATTGCTAGTTCAAGCCCAGCCTGAGCAATTAGGTCACTCAGCAAAATCCTGTCTCAAAATAAAAATGAAAAAAAATTGGGAATGTAGCTCAGCATCTAGGTTCTGTAAAACAAAAAAGTGAAATTAATCTGTGACATATTTTATTTAATTCAAATTATTATTTCAGCATGTAATCAACATTTAAAATTCTTTTTTTTTGTGTGTGTGTGTGTGGAACTGGGATTGAACAAAATTCTTAATAACATTTTTTTTGTTTTGTACTAAGCTCCCAAGCTCTAGAATATACTTTAACTTGAAGAACATCTCCAGTAAAATTCAGACAAACCACATTTAAAGTGTTTAGTCACCATATGATTGCTTAGCAGCTGCATATTGGATAAGAGTTGAGATGAGGATGGTATTTTAGGGCCTGCCTTGGTTTGCGGGCTCACTTAGACATTTTCTTTTTTCTTTCCTTTTTTTTTGTCTTTTTGAGACAAGGTCTTGCCATGCAGTTCAGGCTGGCCTTGGGCTCACTTTTGTAGCCCAGGCTGGTCTCCAACTCGCACTGATCCTCCTGCCTCAGCCTCCCAAGTGCTGGGATCACAGGTGTGCGCTGCCACACCCAGCTAGACATTTTCTTATGTGGCCTTTCTAGGACCCCTGCAGATCAATATTTTCATCGTCATGGTCTTGCAATGAGATCATTAAGCTTCCTCAGTCTGAAAGTGACTTACTCAAGGATGCTCATGAATTAGTGACACAGGCTCCTCCTTGTCCCACACACCTTCCCACTAAACACAGATGGTGCCATCGAGGGCTCACTGAGGAATAAAGAAGTAAACAGGTTCTCATCTTCATCATTTCAGACAATGATTTCCCAAAGAAGAGTGCTTGTATTAAGCCAATGAAGGATCAGCAGTTCTCAACCTCAGTGCTCATAAGAATTTGCCAAGACGAGCTGGTTTAAAAAAGATTTTAGATAGCTCAGTAGGATAAGCGCTTGCCTGGCAAGTGCAGGGTCCTGAGTTCAATCCCCAGTACTGAAAAAAAAAAAAGGTTTCTGAGCCCCTAGCCCCAATATTCGTATAGAGATGAGATAAGAACCGAAGACTCTTGTGTGCTTACAAGGAGTCCAGGTGATGCTGATGTGGGAGCCCGGTAGTCTGCAAGTGCAGCGCGGATCTGGAAAAGTGTGGGAGACCTTCACACAGGGCCCCACTTCCCACTGAAACAAACCCAGCAAGCTGACTGGATGCAACTAGAGGGCCCCAGGGAGGTGGTACCTTCTCGGAGAGGACCTAGCAGAGTCGTGAACCATTGTGCTGTAGACAGATGGAATGACAATTTATTATATGTTGCTTACAAAGGTTATCAGATTTCTGCATTTTTCAGTGGTATTATACTGGAAAATCCTTTAAAATGTTACCAAACAAATGTCACAGTCATTCCATGTTTACTGAATAGGTTACACATATAATACACCCTAATTTATATATGTTTATGTCCACATATGAGTCCGCATGAAATAAATGGAAAAACTCCAGAATATTCACAGATTACTATATCACTACCTGATATATACCTGATAGGGTTATGGGCAATTTCTTCTTTCATGTTGATTTTTCTCCCTGAATTTTGTACAATTACCATGTGTCATTTTAATTAAATTAAATTAAATTTATTTATTTATTTAGTATCTTAGGGAAGGATCTACAGGGTGTTCAGGATCTCACTACTAGATCAGACTCAGTGATTTGCCTGTTTACAACCTCCAGAGAGCTGGGATTACAGGCACGAGCCCCACGCCAAGTCTTAATTGCCATCTCAGCACAATTCGGAGGTGGCGCCAGCACAGAAGGCCCAGGGATCGAACTTCCAGCCCCTGTGCCTGCTTGCAGGTGCTTTAATCTGCTGAGCTATTTTACTGGACCTCATTTTAATTGTTGTTAATTTAATAAATAAATGAGTCTATACTCATACTTCAATTTTTTTGTAGGATCCATATGTTAAAAAATGGACAATGTTAATGTACACATACTGACAACTTTAAGGCAGATATCGGAGTTAGTGTATATACATTGTGTGAATATATTATATATTATATATATACTTAATAGTGTGTGTAGCATTAAGAATAATATTATGTATGATATATATACTATATATTTCTGGGATATACACAAGTAATTGTTGTTAATCTCACAGATTAAACTTTGTCACAGATCTGAGGGCCAGCCACATAGCTCAGCAGATTAAAGCACCTACAAGCAGGCACAGGGGCTGGGAGTTCGAACCTCAGGCCTGCTTTGCTGGCCCACCCACAGGGTGCTCTGAGATGGCAATTGAGACTGGGCATGGCGGCTCACGTCTGTAATCTCAGCTTTTTGGAGGCTGTAAACAGGAGGATCACTAGGAGTCTGATCTAGTAGTGAGACCCTGAACACCCTGTAGACCCTTCCCTAAAATACGAAAATAAATAAATAAATAAACTTTATCACAGATCTGTATAAATAGGAAATGACATAGGGATTCATACTATCCGTTCTTTCAGGGTTCAATAATATCTCCCAATAATAAGGGAAAATGTTATAAACAGTATACCCCACAAAATCAGGGGTCAGAGTTCATGGCCTCAGTCAGTCATGGATTTTTTCTTAGACCCTAACTAACAATTGTTCCCAGAAACCCCTGCAAATTCTCAGAAACCTCACTATCCCTTGCAATTGTATTTTTGGCAGGAGGTTTGCAAGTAGCCAATCCAAGAACCCCCTTCAGCTCTCCCTGCTGTTGATTGGCTGCTGCCCTGTAACCCATCCCTGGCCGAGGCACTAGCATTCCCACATCATAACAGGTCGCTGTGCTGCCTGTATTGTTCTTAAAGCTCCAAGATCTCTACGATGCAAGCAAAATGCTCTGCACCTTCTAAGGTTTTATTAATACATTTCATTAAAGTATGTAAGTGTAAAAGATATAACATATTTAAGGTTTGAGTTATAAAAATAGGCATTTATAGGCCTTTTTCTGGCCATATCCAAAATTTGCAGCTTTTCATAATTCTCAGATGCTCTAAAAACATTCCCCACACATTTCAAGGTCTGCTATATTTTCTTAAGAAAAGTATCTTTTAAAAGAAAAGAAATGGTTTTAGGTAGAACAACTCTGGCTCTAGCCAATGTCCAGCGTCACTTGCGGGTGGGCAACTCTCTCACTGCAAGGCCCCGCCCTAACCCTAGGCAGGGTCTGCTGTCTGCTGCTGCTCCCTGCTGGGCGTCAGCACACCTCAGTCCCATCACCTGAAAAGTTATGAGAGAAACAGCATGTACTTTATCAGTAATTCACGTGGCTAATGATGCAGGAAAACTGTTTCAAGTGAGAAAATGAATGTAAGGGGGAAATATTTGAACAAAGAAAGGACTTTGTCAGAAAACTGAGGCCCTCTGGTTGCCCAAACACAATACCACAAAGAGTGGGAAGGCCTGGCTGAGGGCCATAGAGTTTGCACCCACTGCTGGGAGCACCACAGACAGCGAAAGGGTTCTAACGCACTCGAACCTCTAACCTCCTCAATACAACCTAGCCTGCTTACTTCACAAAATTCACCAGCAGCTTCTACAATCCACTGTAGTTGAAGCTTCCTTCCTTTTCTACATATTTTGGTGGTACCAGGGATCGAACTCAGGGTCTTGTGCTTGCTAGGTTTTCTACATATTTTGTGTAACCTTCAAACTCCTAGAATGAGAAGTTCTGGGGAGAGGGTCCCAGGGTCTGGGTGTCACAGCCTCACCTGGCAAGCGAGGTGGAAGTTGGAGAGTGAATGGCCAAGCAAATGGGAAGAAGAGAATGGGAGCCCAGCTCTCCTCTCACAAGGAGAAACGGTCTTGCAGATCTCACCTCTTGCAGACTAACTACTAGAATCATGTCAGGATAAAACAAGAGTGGAAAAAATAAGAAAGAGTAGTGTGAAAGTCACCAAGCCAGGTCAATGACCACCTTATCAATAGGAAAATTCTAAGAGTAATTATTGGCCAGGAGTGGCGACACACACCTGTACTCTCAGAACCCGAGAGCCCGAGGTCGGAGGATTGCTGTGAGTTCTAGATCAGCCTCATGGTGTGTTTAAGGCCAGCCTGAACTACATAGCAACATAAACAATTAAATGGGGAAGAAAGAGAACCAGCAGCAGGAAAATAATATAACAAGAATAGGTCATTACATATCAGTCCTAACCATCAATGTAAATGGTCTCAATTCATCAATCAAAAGACTGGCACAGTGGATCAAAAAACAAGATCCAAAAAATATTCTACATACAAGAAATGCATTTAACTTGAAAATAAATTTTCAGGGCCAGCGAGATGGCTCAGTGGTCTAAAGCTCCTGCAAGCTTGGGCAACCACAGGGACCACGGTTTGATCCCTGGCACCACATGCTGTGCCAGCCTGACCCCCAGGGCAGGCTGAGCTGGCCATAATATAAAAAAATAAAAAAAAATAACAATAAATAAATTTACAGGCTGAAAGTCAAAGGATGAAAAGCAATACTTCATACAACATGAGGCTAGAAAAAAGCAGGGGTAACTTTGCAGACAAAGTGGATTTCAAGCAAGACTGATCAATAAAGACAAAGACAGTCACTACCTACGTGTTAAGGGAGTAATCCAAGAGGAGAAATAACAATCATAAATATATTGACCAAATATCAGCATACCCAGCCATATAAAACAATTATTAATGGACATGAAATATCAAATAAGCACTAATACAATTGCGATGGTGGGCCTCACTGTCCCACTGTCAGGAATACATGAGTCAAATAGGCAAAACATTTACAGAGCAATATAAGCACTGAACCAAACTTTTGAACAAATGGACTTAATAGACGTCTACAGAGTGCTTCACCCCACAAGATCAGAATATACATTCTTCTGAGCTTCACACAGGGTGGTCTGTCTCCAAAATACCATTTGTGTGCTGAGACTGAGGGTCATAAACAATACAGTAAACAGTGGGCCAGTGCCAAAACACTGGAGCTCAGCCAAACAGGCTGCAATGTCTCATCCCCAACAAACTGAAGAGACGGGACCTGCAACAGACTCAAAGCCCAAAGTCAGCTATACCTGGAAGACATGTGTGAGAAGTAGTTATTTCCTAAGGGTTCTTAATACTAGCAATAAAGCAATTTATAAACCTCAGAGCAGAAATTATGCTAAAGTATATATAGAAAATGAAAAAGCATGGAAGCAAGATATAACTGCAGACCTCCAGCTCAGAAAGAGGCAAACCTAGTGGGCAATGTGGAAAAATTTAAAAACTACCCACCTGGACTTTTGGAAGTGTTAAGAGAGGAACAGTAAAGTGGAAATTATTCCATGCAAAGTACCCTTCTCCACTGCTGGTGGGAATGCAGATTGGTGCAACCATTACGGAAAGCGGTGTGGAGGCTCCTTAAAAAACTAGAACTGGAAATCCCATTCAATACAGCTATCCCCCTACTGGGAATTTTCCCAGAAGAACTGAAAACATCATACCATAGGGATATCTGTGCACCTATGTTTATAGCAGCCCAATTTGTAATGGCCAAATCTTGGAAACAACCAAAATGCCCATCATTTGAAGAATGGTTGAAAAGATGTGGTATTTTTGTGCAATGGAATATTACTCAGCTATAAAGAATGATAAACTGGAAGACTTCATATATAAATGGATGTATATTGAACATATACTCATAAGTGAAATAAATGAGACCTACACGTGTAAATATCGTATAGTCTCCCTAGTGTAAGAAATCTAAAGAAGAAATAAAAATGGAAAGGCGTAACACAGCTGAATGGAAATCGAAGTCTTATGGATCAAACAACAAAGTGACTGGAAGCAGAAAAGAGAGGAAACATAGCAGTCCATTAGTGTACATCAGCACAAGACGAGTTTTCTCAGGACTTCATGAGACAAAGAAGAACAAGTCTCTTCTACCAAGACGGGGACAGCTGCCTCTGCTGGCAAAAAAACAGAGTGGCTGGGAGAGGTTCAGAGTGCTCGAATTCATCCAAATGCACTCAGCTGCCCACTGCGGTTCTGAGTCCCTTTCCTTCCTCATAAATTCTCCCAGATTTACGGTATACATGGTAAAGCAGTGAATTTGACAGCTGTTGCAGTTCTGCAGTCCACAGGTTCAATTTTTGGATGGAGAAAAGAGGCACAATAAAGCTTTAGCCCAGCAGCCACAAGAAATGAAGTCTGCTCTGATGTCACTTAGTAAAGATCTCTGTTTTCTTTGTGTTGAGTTAAAGAGAAAAGTCCCGAAACACAGTTTTCCCTTCATAAGCTTCTGCGTATCCTGAACAAGTCAGCTGCTCTGTCCCTGTGAGCCCTGTTCGCATCCTTGCCCCTTCAGACAGAACCACCTGCACCCACAGAGTGCAGCCTTCATTCCTTGCACATAGGGGCAGTGGCTGTGTCATCGCGTGCATCTCTGTAGAAATCAGATCGGCAGCTGCTTCTGGGACCTGGTGTTGAGAGGGTATGCCGCGGTCAACCAGTGTGGTTGGTGATGGCAGCAGTATTTCCAAGGGGAAAATACGTTCTTTAAAAACACGAGCTGTCTTGACTGACATGGAAGAAGGAGTAGTAAATGAAATTCTCCAGGGACCTCTGAGAGATATATTTGATAGTAAAAAACTCGTCGCTGATATTTCTGGCTCAGGAAATAATTGGGCTGTAGATCACCAAGTTTTTGGCAGTCTTTACTGAGAACACATTTTATTTTATTTATTTATTTTTTGCAGGACTGGGGTTCGAACTCACAACCTTGCACTTGCCAGGCAGGCACTCGTGCCACAGAGCTGTCTCCCCGGCCCCTCCGAGAACACATTTTAGAGAAACTCAGAAAATTTGCAGAGCACTGTGACTGCTTGTAGTGTTTCTTTATACTCCACTCCATGGGAATGGACTTGGTACATTGTTTTTAAAGGTGCTTGAAGATGAACTCCCAGAAGTATGCAGATTTGTGACTTCAGGTTACCCTTCCAGTGAGGATGACGTCATAACTTCACCTTACACTAGCATCTTGGCAATGAAGGAACTTAATGAGCATGTAGACTGTGTGTTGCCCATTGCCAATCAATCGTTATTTGACATCATTAGCAGAATAGACATCATGGTGAGCTCTGGAAAATTGGGTCCAACTGTTAAGCCAAACAGTCTGGTTACTTCAAGTGCTGAGGCTTTTAAGAGACAGCATAAGAAGCCCTTTATGCAATGAACAACATCATGGTAAATCTGCTGCTCCATCTAACAAGCTCTGCACAGCTTGAAGGGTCACTTAGTATAGACCTTAATGAAAACCATATGAATTTAGTTCCTTTTCCTCAACTTCATTATCTTGTGTCAAGCCTCACACCTCTGTATACACTAGTAGATGTTAACATTCCTCCTCAAAGACTGAATCAGATGTTTTCAGACGCCTATAGTAAAGATCACTAGCTAATTTAGACAGACCCAAAACATAGTCTCTCTCTTGCTTGTGCCCTCATGGTTAGAGGAAATGTACAGATTTCAGATCTGTGCAGGAATATTGGAAGACTAAAGCCTTCTTTAGAGTTTGTCTCCTGGAATCAAGAAGGCTGGAAGACCAGCCTGTGTTCAGTACCTCCTGTGGGCCACTCTCATTCATTACTAACTTTAGCAACTAACACATATGTGAAGCCTACCTTCACTGAACTGAGAGAGAGGTTCATGAGACTGTACAGGAAAAAGGCTCACCTCCATCACTATCTCCAAGTTGAAGGGGTGGAGGGAAGCCGCTTCACAGAAGCTGTGTCGTCTCTGTCAGCACTCATCCAAGAGCACAGCCAGCTGGACGCCACCAAGAGCCTGCCTGTGGAGGATATGCTAGGCTACGTGTCGCTGTGTGAGAAACATACCTGAAAGCACAACTGTCACTATTCCTAACTTCGTTGTTTTTCATTACCTGTTATAGGTTTTTTTTGTAATTCAAGAAGTATTTTGTCTAAAATATTATTTTCTACTCAATCACAATTTATTTATGATACCGGTGTGGTACCTCGGATAATTTGAGAACATTGAGAGAACATTGTGATTCTTCTGAGTGCAAAAGTTATTACGCAAAGCAAAAACAAAATCTCTAACAGTTGTAATAAAACCTATCCCTGAAAAGCTAGTGGCAATTACATGGAAATATTACTTATTACTCTTCTCCTAGTACCTACTTTAACATAGTGCTCTATTTATAACCCCATATTTAGACCTTTATACGCAGATAATAAAAATCTTGTACAGGCATACTTTTATATTTATATTTGATACTCTGCTTAAATTCTCCTGATACTTTAAAAGTAGGTACTAGCAGTGAGATAGCTCAGCGGTCTAAAGCACCTGCTTAGGAAGGCTTAGGCAACCACCGCGACCGTGGTTCAATCCCCAACACCACATGCTGTGCCAGCTCCACCCACAGGGCAGGCTGAGCTGGCCATAATACAAAAAAAAAAAAAAGTAGGTACTAGGAGAAGAGTAATATAGTAATATTTCCATGTAATTGCCACTAAATTTCAGGGTTAGGTTTTATTACAACTGTTAAAGAGATTTTGTTTTTGCTTTGGGTAATAACTTTTGCACTCAGAAGAATCACAATTTAGACATTTAATATATTTATATTAAATTATTTTGAGCAATTACTTTTTTATCAAGTCAGCTGATTTTGTGATAAATGTCTGTGTTTTTAAGCAGTGAAAAAAAACAAAAGAGCAAAGTGTGTGGGGCATGCCACTTGCTCACTGTCTGGGAGCCTTCCCATGTCCTAGTGCCCTCAGACAACACGTGAGTATCTGTCCATGGCAGAATGTAAGTTCTAGAGTCCCAGAGGCAAGGAGGTCTGGGGAATTGAATGCCTTGGTCTCTGAGGATGGCAAGGGAGGTTAAAGACAGAAGAGGAAGAGAAGTACAGCCCTGCTGCTCAGGGTTAGAACTGGCTTAGTACTGGAGAGGTACTGGGCTCATTACCAGCCCAGAAAACAATGAAAAGAAGAGAAAACACCGTAAGGACTAGTACATCCAGATTTAAAATTCCCTAAGATCAAGAATGCCACTTTCTTGATAGAACCTACCTTTCCTGTAAAGCTCTGGCTTGCTCTGCCTACAGTTAGGTGTTTGCCTGTGACCAATACAGAGGCCAACTTTCCCGCACCCAAAACCTGCTAAATGCACCACCCAAATGCAGTGACCTTAAAAAGCTACTTTAGTACGCTTACTTCCAAAACTAGTGGTAGTCCTCATTCCCTCTGGAAAGCCTGACTTATCTCCTAGAACCAAGGTAATTTTCTGAAAGCTCATTGTTGCTGCAAAGACCTGGAACCTGCAGGGCACATCTGAGCACCTGTGGTCTGCCCGGAGCAGCTGGCGTGGTCAGGGCTGGCTCAGTATGGGCCACTCCTTCCTTGGAGCCACCAGATTGCTTCTGACTCTTTTGTGGGCATGTTCATGTGGATATGTGCTCCTGTGCTGTGCCTCCAGTCAGCTTCAAGTGCTGGGAATTTTAACCTAGCAATGACTAAGACAGAAGGCCTGAGGTTTTCCCTCAGGAAATTAAGCATTTGGTATATTAGTGCTATTTGGTTATAGAAGGCTATTTAGGTTCCATTTACTGAAGTGTCAAACACAAAAAGCACTGGGATACTTGTGTGGATAGCTAATTTATTATCAGGAATTACTTACACACTTTAGTTCAGTGGAACTTAGCCTCCCAAGTAGCTGGGGTTACCAATGCATACCCTCATGCCTGGCTCATGCACAGTCTCAGAATTAGGGCCAGAAGAGCCATCCCAAGCCTTCCTTGAAGGCTCCTTTTACAGATTTAGTGGTTAAATGCCTCAGATAACTTCTATTTCAACTAAATGAATATGATATCAGTATTTTGCAGTTACCAAACATTGGGAGATCTTTATTTGAACATGCATATAATTATCATGGGGGCAATGCTATTTTTTTTCAGGAAGATTTTATAGAATCAACTGTCCTTTCTCAATAAAGAGAATTAGCCTCTTAATTGGACACTTTTGCCTCTTTTCAAAAGGTGACAGAATCAGCATGATGAAGAAAATGATGGCTTTAATGGCTCATATGTTTCAAGCTTTTAGAATACAGAAGATACTGTACCAACTATTTCATATGTATTTAGTCATCTCAATAGGCTATTTGATATTTTATTATTCCTAAGTTATTGATCAGAAAATCATGACTCAGAGTGAAGAGGAAAATAGAGAGGTAACTTTTCAGAGTTAAATTTCTATAGCTACCTACTCCTGAGTTGATTTGTCTGTCTTCCACCAACACTAAGTACATATTTCCCTTATCTAACTGATCATACCCTGAACTGAACTCCTATGGTATCACCAACATTTGGTTCCAGCAACTTCAGGCTTACCCCCAACCTGAACCTGTGCGTTTCCCATAACTCCAAGCTTGCCCAGAATTTGAACATACATACTTGCAACACACATGATGCAGTTTTCACTTAAGCCAATCAATAACAAGATATAACCAGTCAATAACTGCCGAATACTCTGCTCCTATACTTCCTGCTTGCTTATCTCATATAATCCTCAGACTACCAAGGATCAGAGCCTGACAAGTTTTGGGACCAGCACCCCCACAGCCAGTTCAGGTTTCAGTGTCTGTGTCACTAGCCCTCTATGCCTCTCCAGACTCAACATTCTCCACAG
This sequence comes from Capromys pilorides, assembly GCA_004027915.1. Lineage (NCBI taxonomy): Eukaryota > Metazoa > Chordata > Mammalia > Rodentia > Capromyidae > Capromys > Capromys pilorides. The sequence continues at coordinate 35,505 of PVKN010002094.1, forward strand.
CCATCACCTTGTACTCTGAGGTTTCCAGCCTGAACACCTTTCTTGGACTGATAACTTCAGATTCCACCTGTTTTACATGTCTAGATGAAAACATGCCTTCCTCTGCTTGTGGGTTGCTCCTAGAAGCCCATCCCTTTCACCATCAACAGGGAAGATCCTGAGACAAGATGCGACTCTCTTGGACTGACTTGCTTTAAGGGGCTAAGAATTCCCACTGCTTTTGGGGAGGTCCTAGGGACAAATTTGGTCAGGTTCCCATCAACTTTCCTCTGTGACAGCCTGTTCCTCTGTCTTTCAGCTCCACAGCCACATTGCTGCTTGCCATCACTGCACAGTTAAGTGACTCAAAACTAAGCAGTGAACAATGACCGGGTTAAAATTTAAGTTTAAATTCTATCTGACTTCAAAGCCTAACCTTATAAACATTAATTAAATTCATAGAAGGCAACTTGATTCTGGTAAAAAATGGTGTTGACACTCTGCAGATTCTTCAGAAAATAGAGTTCTTTGAAAATCATTTTCAATCTAATTGTTCAAATACTGAAAATAGGAGGTAAATGTTGGACATAGTGGCATGTGCCTGTAGTCCCAGATTCTTGGAAGCCCAGATGGGAGGATCACTTTAGCCCAGCAGTCTGAGACAAGCCTGGGCAACATAGCTGATTTATTTTAAAAGTAAATCAATAAAATGTGAAACTGGAAAGGGATTGTAGGAGTTAAAATTGATCAGAGAACATTATATGAATGTATAACTCTGCCAAAATCAAATCCATTATCTGTATTTTAAATGACTTTTAAAAAAGAAGAATGCCTAAAATAAGTCACAGAATTTTTTTAAAATTAAAGAAAAACGGAGACATTTGAACTCTCTGCTAAGGCAATCTGCTCTTTCATCCTGTTCCCTTGGTCTAAGTACACTGCATCATATGCTCAGAAGAACCGTCTGGAAAGCTGAGTGATATTAGACGGACTCAGACAAGACTTTCCAGCATCCAATCTGTTTGTCAACCTCAGCATTGTTCTCGGGAAAACCCAGCTCAGCACTGGTGCTGTGCCCACAGCAAACATGGGATAGGATGTCATAAATAAGAGACAAGACAGAACACAAAATCTTTCAGGGACCAGGACATCTGAAAACATCTACACATTGACACCAGATGCCTTAAAGGTTTTGACCACAGAGGCACCATAGAAATTTGGCCATAGATGTCTGCCCAGATCTCCTTACCTGAGGTCCCTGGCCCCTTACCAGACAGCTTGCCTGATCTCCCCTTTGTCCAACCCCTATAAAACACTCTAAGGGCCAGCCAGATAGCTCAGCAGATTAAAGGGCCTGCTCAGGCAGACACAGGGACCAGGTTCGATCCTGGGCTTGCCTTGCTGGCCCTGCTGCCGGGGGTGGGGGTGGGGGTGGGGGTGGGGGCGTGTCAGAGGTGGCTGAGACTGGGCATGGTGGCACATGCCTGCAATCCCACCACTTGGGAGGCTGAAAACAGAGGGATCACTATGAGTCCAATCTGTGTAGTGAAATCTTGTAGACCCTCTACTAAATACATTTAACAGAAAAAGCCTCTATTTTTCTTTATACCCTACAGACAGCCTTTTCATCCAATGTCTGCTTGCACCCAGGCTGTTTCACATCATGCTGCCTTTACACAAGCCTGGTAGTCTCAACCTTACTCTGTTCTTTACATCTGGGGCTGAAACTTGGGAGGGAGACAAGCTTTCTTTGGAGGGGTGCTCTCTCTCTCTCTTGAGCCTCCTTCTCAGTTGAGGCCACGCAGCAACATATGTTCCTCAGGCCTTGGTTGCTACATCTCCTACCACTTACAGTGTATAAGGTCTTACCAGGTGTTTCAGACTGGGTAAGCCCCCCAATCTCTCTCTTCTCTTTCTTCCTCCCTGCCTGCCTCTTATCCTTCCCTATAAAACGAGAGAGAGGCCTGCCCCGCTTTTTGAGCCTCTTTAGCACTGATCTTAAAAAACATTCCTGGGAAAGCTGCTACTCTTTGGCATCTGACCCACTGCAAAGACACTTGTCTTGCTCAGTCACTCACATTTACAGCATTGGGTCCCAATTGGAGACATCCATGAGAAATCTGGCTAGTCCCCTACACATCTCTCTTTAATCTCAAACCTCTCAGTTCCTCTATCTGAAACCCAAATGGCTGATCTTCTCTATGAGACGGCATGGCCAGGCTACCCACAAAATGATGGCTCTCAGTAACCAGAGCATGACGCTTCTGGTTTTTCCATTTTGTGAGATTAAAAAAGAGTAATTAACAGGAGGTAAGAAGCTAGGCATGGTGGCGCATGCCTGCAATCCTAGCACTTGGGAGGCTGAGGCAGGAAGATCAGTGTGAGTTAGAGACCAGCCTGGGCTACAAAAGTGAGCTCAAGGCCAGCCTGAACTACACAGCAAGACCTTGTCTCAAAAAGACAAAACAAGGGGCTAGGGCGATAGCTCCATGGCACAAGTGCCTGCCTGGCAAGTGCAAGGTCGTGAGTTTGAACCCTGGTCCTGCCAAAAAAAAAAAAAAAGACAAAACAAACAAACAAAGAAAAAACCAGGAGGTAAGAGTTTACTTTTATTTCTTGATTGCTGAATTATATTAGGTAATCATAATTTTTATTCAGGTCTAACACTACTTGTACCTTTTGTAAATGACCTTATGATTCAGATTATTTATTTATTTATTTATTTATTTAATATAAGGTCTACAGGGTCTCACTATGCAGATTCAACTCATGACCCTCCTGTGTTCAGCCTCCCAAGTGCTGGGATTACAGGATTACAGGAGTGAGCCACCATGCCTTTTCTCAATTGCCCTCCCAGGGTGCCCCAGGGGCAGGGCGGACATGGCATGCCAGGACTGAATCCCCAGCCTCTGTGTCTGCCTAAGCATATGCTTTAATCCTCTGACCTATCTGGCTGGCCCATAAATTGCTTTATGCCTTTAGTTTAGATTGTTTCTTTAAAAGAATGTTTTACTTTTGCGGACAACACCTTACCTTCCTATTTCACATTTGTTACACTTGGACCCACTTGAACTGTTGGGACTGCTGTGGTTTTTAAGCTTATCTTAGAGCTAAGGAGAAGTAATGTTAGAGCACCATCTATGGACTTTGATATAAAATTCTGTAAAATGGGTCTTTATAATATCTCATCTATATTCACCTCAGGCTTTTATCTATTCCTTATGCAACATTAAAACCAAACAGTGATTCCTCTGACAGCTAGTAATTGTCTTTAGAGCAACTGTCCCTCTCAAAGCAAATGATAGGTTTCTCTAGTGCTCCCTGGTAAATCCCCATTCCCACATTTTGAATTTCACACAAGTCTCAGCTGGTCTCTGCCTTAAGCCACTCCTTACAGGTCAGAGGGGGTCTCCACGTGCTACATTCAGGGGCTGTTTAGTGGGAGCAGCCTGCTCATACCAATCTGCTCATTCACATCCTTTAATAATTAGACTTTTTTTGAGTACCAAGTGCATGCTGGGTAGGTAGGACTGCGCCAAGAGCTGGAAATACAGAGGGTAATGGAACCTCTGCTCTCTAGGAAGGAGGATTGAGGACAGATTGCAATGGAGGTGTGTCATGAGAAATAAGTAAGTGATTGCTGGGGTCAACAGGCACCCAGGGTAAATTTTCCTTGGGAAAGGCCTGTTGATGACTTTGGTCATCCGGTGAGTGGAAATTGAGGATGGGCAGGGTCTGGGGAGAGCACCTCAGGCAGAGGAAGTAGTGGGTGTAAACATCCTGGGCTCTGAGGCAAACTGTTGTGACTGCGCATGAGATTCAGGGCACAGCTGGAGAAGAGGCTGAGGGTCAGTAGCACCTTGGTTTGAAAGTCTCTTTTACTCTAAATTGTAGTGGGATGCTTTGGAAGTCTTTAATAAGAGGTCTTCTTTGATTGGTTGGTTTTTCGAGACAAGAGTTTTACTGTATAGTTCAGGCTGTCAGTGATCCTCCTGCCTCAGCCTTCCGAATGCTGGAATGCACTACATGCTTAGCAGGAGAGTAGAGGTTTTTAAATATTATCCCTTATTATGAATGGCTGTGGTGGTGACAGACACCAGTAGGAACATCACAATTGGGTCGTGGCAGTATTGCTTCTCAGCTCACACCAAACAGAAAGCCATCTTTCTAATAGCACTGGGTTGGAGTTATCCACAGAGGCATACTGTAGAAAACCTCACATCACACATTACAGATTTAATTAGGATAATGTGCCCTTCCCAAACTGCAATGTTGATATGTTAAAGAGTAGAAGAGAGGATAGTTTGATGATTTATTTCACATATCTTATTCACTTTTAACATTTAAAATTATGATAAAATTTATTTAGCATTTATGACTAACCATTTTTGGTGTGTTGTTAAGTATATTCACAACATTATGCAACTAACACCAAAACCCATATCCAGAACTTTTCCATCACTTCAGAGGCTTGTTTTTTTTATATCTCTTTGAGACACAGTCTCATTATGCAGTCCAGGCTGCCATTGAGCTCACTTTTGTAGCCCAGGCTAGTCTCAAATTTGCATTGATTCTCCTGCCTCAGTCACCCAAGTGCTGGGATTACAGGTATGCACCACCACACCCAGCCTTGGTGCTACTGATAAATGCTTTTTTTAAAAATTGAACATTACCTGTACAAGGACTGGCTAAATAGCTCAGCGGATAAAAGCGCCTGCAAGCAGGTACAGGGGCAGGGCGTTTGATTCGGTCCTGCCATGCTGGCCCCACCGCGGGGGCACGCTGAGAAGGCAATTGAGACTGGGTGTGGTCTGTAATCCCAGCTCTGGGGAGGCTATAAACAGGCGGATCACTACAAGTCCGATTTAGTAGTGAGACCCTGAACACCCTGTAGATCCTGCCTGTATAGAAGGTCTCATCCTAAGCAAATTTGAAAACAAAGTTTTGACAGTGCTCTGAGTCACACAGTATCTAAAATATATAGCTACAACATAAAAGAAAAAAAAAAGCACACCTTGCGTAAAAGAAAAAAAAAAAAACTACCTTGCGCAGTGGGAAACCGTATATTGCTAGTACCTCAGCATTTTATGAGCAGTATGAGCTGAGCTTACCTTCAGAGATAACACTGTCCTGAATTTCATGATTCCTTTGCTTCCTTTTACTCTTGTGGATTTTTTTTAACCCTACACAATATTTTAGGGGAAATTTTCCTATTTTTGAAATTTGCATGAATTGAATTGTTTTGTGACTGATATTTATTTAAATAAATATTTATTTAAACAAGTGCCTGTTTTGGCAAGTGCAAGGTTGTGAGTTTGAACCCCAGTCCCAGAAAAACAAAAACAAAAAAAACCAGGGGGACAAGATATCACATTGGTACAGAAGGGCTTATAAAATGTAAACGTGCTTTTTTTTTCCTTGTCTTTTTTTTTTTTTTGGTACCAGGGGTTGAACTCAGGACCTTGCACTTGCCAGGCAAGTGCTTATTTTACTGAGCTATCTCCCTGGCCCTCCTTGTCTTTTTTGAGGCAAGGGCTTGCTATGCAGTTTGCGCTGGTCTTGAACTTAGTTTATAGCCCAGGCTGGCCACCAACTCACAGCAATAATCTTGCTTCAGCCTCCTAAATGCTGGAATTATAGGCGTGTGCTACCACGCCCAACCATAAATGTACTTTTTTTTTTTTAAAAAAAGACATTTTATGTATCTATGAAAGGGTATGAAATATCCTAAGACAGAATCCACTGGATAAGCTTAAGAATCATGCAAAAATTTTCATTCAAAATATGGCAGGGAAGAGCTAAGTGCAAGTTATAGTGTTCTGGGTATAAAAACTATACATATTCTTTGGATTAAAGATAATAGTCTAGACAAAATCCTGTAAAAGAGGTGTGGATATTGTTAAGCCATATGTGATAATATAATATTCAAGGCCATAGAGGAAGGTTACCAGCATTTAAAGAGACTAATGAGAGGTAAGATAAGTAAAATACTGAGAAATGCAATAAAGAAAATGCCACCTTTGCCTACATCAGGAAAAGTCAATGCAGAGGCATCAAAACAGCTCTACCTACAGCACTACACTTCTGTGTTCTCTGTTGAAAAGAATTCATTGCGCATCTATGAGCTCCCGTGTTCACTCTGCATTACAAAGCAGCCATTCTAATCCAATCAGTGGACTAATCCAGTTACCACATACCCAGGGAGTAAGATGAAACAATCAATATATAAGGCGTTGGCCTTAGGACAAATTTAATTTTATACATGAAAGAAAAAAAGAATATAAAACTAGAAATGGTCTTTCCATCCAAGATACTAACCTTTGTTTTGTACATATTGTTTTTGGCACTAATAGTATAGGAATACAGGGATTAAATTCAAGCTTGCAATTCCAAGACCACATTTAGGAAGTTATGCAAAACTAGAGGTCACCTGTATATTTAAAATCAAATGTTTAATAAAGATTTTTGAAGTTAAGACAGAAAAATCTGCTAAGAAGAGTAAAATCTTCTGGTTGCCTTTATTCTTTTTATTTTCTTTAAATTGCGCTTACAGTAGAAATGCAGACCACCCTGGCCAGGCAGGCTCCAAGCCGCTGGCCGCCTGCTCCTAGGACATCACCTTCTGGCACTTCACCGAGCAGAACTCCATGCCCTCCACAGGCACGAACTTCTGCCTGGTGAGGCACTTGCTGCAGCACGAGCACAGGGAGCACCCTGCAGATGCGTGCCAGCTGCAGCTGTGGTAGGTCACCCGCTTCACTTCCGGGTCGATGGCCTTGTGGCATCCTTGGCACGCCGCGGCATGATTCTTCACGTAGCAGGGCTTGCACACAGGCTTGTCGTTAACCATCATACACATTGCCCTGGCAAGGATGCTGTCACAGTCAAAGCAGCAGAACTGCTTCAGATGCCCATTCTGGTTCTCTGCCTGAGTGTATTCATTGCTAAAGATCAGCTCGTCACAGCCAGTGCATCAGGGCTTCTCGCTGTCACAGTAATGCCTGCCACCGTACAGCTTTCCGTTCTTTCAGAAATAAATCATGTCAACCAGGAGCTCAGCACAGGAGCTGTAGATGAAACAGGCAGTGTGCCGGTTTATTGTAGCCAGCCCATTCCACATAGATGGCTGGGTCCCCTTCTGTCATGCTCAGTTTGTGGCCATAGCAGGAATATTGGGGCTCTCTATGCTCCGCAGGTTTGTCCCTTATGGCTCCTGCTGCTGTTGGGATGCTTCTGTCCCTGGTGGGGAGGCACATTATGTGGGGACCCTGAGCATCCATATCACAGGGAAGTTTGACGTCTCCGACGCCCAGAGCCTCACTCTAGTATTTCTTCACCATCTCCTTCACCTTGAGAGACAACTTATGGCACCTGGAAAGGTCCTGGTCACATGCCAGGATCTGCTTAGCCAGCTGCTTCTTCCAGTACTGTGCCCCCTCTGAACCTGCCACCTGCTGCCTGTCCTTGGGCAGCATCTGCATGTACTGCCTGGCCAGGGCCTGGTTCTGGACAGGAGGAGCCCACTCACAGGTGATGGTGTTGCTGGACACATTCTTCTTGCGGCCACTGGATTGGTCAGGATCATGACGCTGCGCTTGCTCATGGGGATTCCATCTGACTTCAGCTTTGCAACCAGGGTGGTGTACTTGGTGTCTTCAAAAAGTTTCCCCACTTTGCAGGGGGATGGGACGACAGGGGTGGGGGGAGTGGGGGGTGGGGGGGGTGGGACAGGACGACAGAGGGACAACACCTGGGCTGGCCGGGCCTAGGGCTCTGAGCTGTGGAACTTGTGCTGCCCAATTAATTCTCCACAGTCCCATAAATGTACTTTTAAAAGATAATTTAAACAACTATGTAACTACCAACTATGCTTAAAAAGTTGCCACCACTCAAGAACTCTATTTGCTCCCTCTTATCACAGAATCTTTTCACATAATACCATACTGACTTTTGTGGTAATTATTTCATTGCTTTACTTTTGCTGTTGTCTTTCTCTCTTGGGGATAGGTCTTGCTATGCAGCTCACACTGGCTTTGAACTCACTTATAGACTAGACTGGGCTCTAACTCAAATCAATCCTCCTGCCTCAGCCTCCTAAATGCTGGGATTATAGGATTATGGGATTACAAGTATACACTACCATGTCTGGCTCCATTGCTTTACTTTTTTGTTGTTGTATTTTTTTGGTGCTGGAAATTGAACTCAGCCATGTAAAAAACAAATTTGCTGGTTTCTATATACAAGGTCAAAGTAACTCAGTAACTTCTGTCTCAGCTTCCCAGAGTGCTAGGATAACCTGAGTTCATTACTATGCCCAGCTTCACTTGTTTCTCAATAGTTACATCAGTAGGAATCATCCTAAACAATGTATTTTTAGTATTGTTTGGAATGTTGTAGAAATAGATTCACCCAGTTGGCATTTGGTTGGCATGGCAAGCATACCGTTATATTGTCAATCCTTATGTCTTAAAAACTTTTGCTCTGTTCTATAAATTCACTGATTATTGTATTGTTGATAGCCACTTGGTCTTGCTTCTAGTTCTCACAATACTAAGAACAGTACACTTGAGCAATATTTTTCTCCACACTATGTAAATACACCGAGGAGCCGAACAATAAGATCTAAAATAGGCATATCTTCTGCAAAGGCGCGGCAGAACGCATCTGTAATTAGAGCACCTGGAAAGCCGATAGAGAAGGATTGGGTGAGTTTGGAGTTCAAGAGCACCCTAAACTACACAGCCAGACCATGTCTCAAAAGACCAAAACAAAAAATAAAGCACATACAGACATCTTCAACTGTACTAAGCAATCCTAACTTAGTTTGTGTAGTTGTACCACTTTCCATTTTTGCCAGCCATGTACGAAAAAAAATTTTTTTGAGGTCAGGTCTCGCTATGCGGTTCAGGCTGGCCTTGAGCTCAGTTTGCAGCCCAGGCTGGTCTTGAACTCTCAATGGTGATCCTCCTCTTCGTTAGTTTACCCACTTTCGGATTGGGCTGTATTCTCTGATTCTTACAACATTCTGGTGAGTAGCTTGGGTGAACTCTGTACTTTACGTACTGCTTCTGCTCTGTGTTTTTTTTTTATCCTGTAGTTTGAAGGCCCGGGTCGCGTCGTAGGCTGGTCTGAGTCCGCCCTCAAACCAGCGCCACGCCCTCGTGCACTCGCGTACTGCGCAGGCGCGTGCAGCCACCTCCGCCGGCTCTTTGCCTCCCCTGAGGCGGCTTCTGGTCACCCACTGCCTGTCGCCAGTTATCACAAGGAAGCGATCAATGCTTTTCTTACAATTTTTTGCCTATAGCCTGTAATATCTTTAAGCATTTGGTGTTTGTTAAGGTTCCCATTATTACCTATGGAAATGTAACTTTAATTCATTTCGCCAGGAAAGGGATTAGGGAAAAACACCATCATAGAGCCAAAAGAATACACTCAATCATCCGAGGGACCCTGCTCGGCCCGCTCCCGCTTCCTC
>PVKN010002095.1:0-21564 GCA_004027915.1 Capromys pilorides
AATAAATAAATAAAATAAAAAATAAAAATGCTAGCTAAACCAGGTGTGGTAGCACATAAGAATAATCCCAAGTATCCTGGAGGCTCTGGCTAAAACAAACCAAAAAGAAGAAAAAGAAAATTCTAGCTAAGTCTTTATCCCACAGCTCTAAAGCTACTGAATGGCTAGGAGGATTCACACCCAAGCCTCCTGACTGCAAAACAGATTAGCTGCATGACAGCACATTGCCCTCGCTGCACTCCCTGCTTCTCTGGCTGCTACTTTGTACAGAAGTAATTTTACCACCATCTAGTCCTGCCCTTGCTCTTCTGAGACCCTGGAACCTCAGAGCCACATCTGCACCTATAAGCCTTAGTTGCTGCGGAGTGCTAAACCCACACAAATGTGGAATTGTCACAGCATCTAAGGAATTTCACTGAGCCATTTGTGAACTCAGAAGTCAGCAGGTTGTGGCCTCTGACTAGTGTTGTCTTAGATCTTTTCTTCTCAGATGGTGGTTCTAAGCAGCAACAGCAGCTTTAAATTTTTTTTTTTTTTTTTTGTCTAGCTCAGGCTGCCCTAAGGGTGTGGGTGGGCATTGAATTGCCATCCTGTGCGCCTGACTGGAATTGCCTGCAAAGGCGCTTTACCCACTGAGCTAACCTGAAAGACTTTCTTTCTTTCTTTCTTTTTCTTTCGCGGGACCGGGGTTTAAACTCACGACCTTGCACTTGCCAGGCAGGCCCTTGTGCCATGGAGCTATCTCCTGGGCCCCTCTTTCTTTCTTTCTTTCTTTTTTCTTTCTAATGTATTTGGTACAGTCTCTCTGTGGGGTTATAGGCATGTGACACCATGCCCTGTCTTGGTGGCCTGGCTCAGTGTGTCAGGAGGCAAGGCCAGTACAGTAAGTGGTGCTTGGATTGAAAGCCTGTGCTTGCCTAAGCAGGTGCTTAGTCTTCTGAGCTATCTCGCTGGCCCCTTTCTTTTCTTTTGCTTTCTTTCCTTTTCCTTTCTTTCTTTCTTTTTTAGGAAGGATAAGTTTGTTTAGCTCACATTGGGAGGAGGTGGAGGTTTCAGCCCATACTTGGCTGGCTTCAACGCTGAGTGGCACGGGCAGAGGGCAACAATCCATGGCGGTAGAAAACAGCAAAAGCAACAAGGGCAAAAATGGAGAAGCATCTAAAATTTCTTAGAAACACACATATACAAACCTTGAGCAGAGGGGTGTGCCTGTAACTCCAGTACTCAGGGAACCTACAGCAGGAGGATCTTACGTTAGAGCCTAGTTTGGGAAAGTTAGTAATCCATGACACCCAGTTTCAAAAATTAAAAAATGAAAGACTTAAAAAAAAGAAAGACTAGGGACTTTGCCCAGGTAAGGGCTCTGGGTTCCATTCTCAGTACTGGGGGAGGGGGAAGTGAGAGAAAGCACACATCCCAAACCCACTGAATTACAATCTGCTTTTTAAGAAAAGTCTCAAGTGATTTGTTTGCATAGTAAAATCTTCAAACCAGAAAGTGAGACGTGAACCCCAGGGGAAAACAGGCTTACGCACACCTGTGCAAGTGATTCTTCGGATGGTTGTTAGGGGCAGCTGTGAGTTGGTTGATGCTGTAAGAAGAACTTGGATATTAAATTGCAGCCACAGCCTGGGAGATTATGGCAACAAAGGGAACCTCAGTTGTATTACTGCAGCCAACATCTGCATAGTGGACTGATGAGAGGCCTGGGAAATGTGTTGGAATAAGTGTTTAGAAGCCGTATTCCCACCTCCAAAGAAAGTGAAGGACCTTTGATTTAACTAAATTTGAGTGTGTTCAATTGGAAAATAATTCAAAACACACTTAAACTTGGCATGGTGACACCTGCCTATATTTATTTTCTTTTTGAGATGGTCTCGCTATGCAGTTCAGGCTGGCTTTGAGCTCACTTTTGTAGCCCAGGCTGGTCTTGAACTTGCACTGATCCTCCTGCCTCAGCCTCCCAAGTGCTGAGACTACAGGCGTGTGCCACCATGCCCGGCTTTATCTATTTATTTATTCATTTATTTATTCAAGGACTCAGGCCCTTGTGCTTGCCAGGCAAGCACTTATTCTACTGAGCTATCTCCCAGGCCCTATATTTTATTTATCACTTTATTTTTTTTTAAACTACTATTTGTTTATGTTGTGGCCGGCTCAGCCTGCCCTGGGGGTGGCACTGGCACAGCATGTGGTGCCAGGGATCAAACTGTGGTCCCTGAGGTTGCCTAAGCTTGCCTAAGCAGATGCTTTAGATCACTGAGCTATCTTGCCGGTCCTATATTTTATTTATTTATTTTTCTGTATTTAGGACAGGGTCTACAGGGTCTCACCACACTCTTAGTGATTCTCCTGTTTTCAGCCTCCTAAGTGCTGGGATTATAGACTCGCAGCACCACGCCCAGTCTCTACTGCCATCTCAGTGTGCCTCCAGGGCAGGCCAGCACAGCACATGGGGATCGAACCTGGCCTATGTGCTCTGTCTAAGCAGGTACGTTAGTCCTCTGAGCTATCAGGCCAGCCTTTACCTGCCTATAATCCTTGCATTCTGCAAGGTTGAGAAAGGAGGGCTGAGAAAGAAGGTACCTCAGTGTGAGAGCTCTAGGTTCAATTCCTAATACCACAAAACAAAAACTAGATGTTTGTTGTTCTGAAACTGTGCTTATCTATATCTTAGGAGGAAGTCAGGCAGTGACTGCATATTTACACTGACTTGGAAACATGTTATGACACTGGATGTACCCTTGAAATATTGTTAAGAATTTGTGATGAAATTCTCTCCTACCAACAAAAAATAGGATTAGCCTGGCAAGCTGGACTGCTGCACTGACTACATTTCAAACCAGAAGGTACTGTAAAATAAACAGCGGCTGGAATCCAGTTGCTCTGTTACAACAAGTTTGGATTCGCTATGGAAACAAATTGACAAGTCTAGGGCTGGAGGCCTTGCACGGGCTTTTTACTGCACTGGACCTTACAGAATGTCCTACAAAGGCCAGAGAGACTCCTATCACAAGGAGGAACTTTGCTGAGGCCACAGAGTGTCACACAGGCAAGACGTAAGAATTAAATTGCCATGGCCCTGAGGATGGCCAGCTGGCATACTGACCTCTAGGAACAACTGCAGGCCTCTCTGCCAGGGAAGCAGCCATTCCGCACCTCTGATGAAGGCAGGGCAGTCATGGACCCCATCTTACAGGGAAGGAAGCTTAACCTCAGGGAAGTGCAGGGAGAGGGCCGCGTATTGGTAGCTCGGTGAGAGAGTGCTTGTCTAGGCTTTAGGAAACCCTAGGTTTGATCCTATGTTTTTTCCTGATCACCAGGAAAAGAAAAAAAAAGTTCAGGAAGCTGTACACGTTCTCATGATTGGTGAACAGCAGGATGTGAACAGGAGTCTTTAAGCTACATCCTGCGCTTCCTTACAGGAGACTTTGCATATGCTTTGTAACAGAATCAGGAAACTTATGGGGTTAAGATGTATTATATTTCACCTATTCAAATCTAGCATATTTTGTTGCAAAATTTCAAAGACCTAGGTATTCTGCTAAGACCCAAATATGTGATTTCTGTTTATAAACTCAGCTACTTGGCTAGCTGGGGCAGAAGCTCAGTAGTTAGGGACCAGCCTGACACATACACTGTCTCAAGAAACAAACAAGGGGCTAATGCTAAAACTCAATGGCAGAATACTCACCTAGCACATATGAGGACCTGGGTTCAATTCTCCAGCAGGGGTAAAAAAAAAAATCAGCCAGGTGTGTTGCTGTAGACCTGTAATCTCAGTATTCAGGAGGCTGAGGCAAGAGGATTACTGCAAGTTTTAGGCCAACCTGAAACTTTTTTTTTAGACAAGGTCTCTACGTAGTTCAGGCAGGCTTTGAATTGACTATGCAGCCCAGGGTGGCCTTAAACTTAAGGTGATCTTGCCTCCACCTCCCTAGTGCTGGGATCACAGACATGTGCCACATCCAGCTAGTTTGGACAATTCAGTAAGACCTTATCTCCAAATAAAAGTAAAAAAGGCCAGAGGATGTAATTCCGTGGTCAGCGGTAGAGCCTCTGCCTAACATGGGCCAAGGGGCAGGATTCAATCCTCAGGACCAGAAACAAAGCAAACACTACCACCACAACAGAGCCAGGCATGGTGACGTCTACCTGTAATCCTAGCAATGGGGAGACTGAGGCAGAAGGATCTCTGTGGATTCAAGATCAACCCGGGGTGATCATTTTTGCTGAGACTCTGTCTCAACTCTCCCCCCCGCAACAAAACAAAAACCAGTAAAAAGACTCCAAATTTACTTATTTATTTCTGGGCTCAGAATCTGGGTTTTACACATGGATGAGGCAGTTACTCTCCTTCTGTCCTATATCCCCAGCCCCAAATGTTTAATTTTTTTTTATTAGTGCATTTTAGACATATATGACATCATAGGGAATTTTGCTTTTTAAAATCTTTATTTTTGTCTTTTTGAGACAGGGTCTCACTATGCAGTTCAGGCTGGCCTTGAGCACACTTTGTAGCCTGTATCCCAGGCTGGTCTCAAAATCGCACTGATTCTCCTGCCTCAGCCTCCCAACTGCTGGGATTACAGGCGTACGCCATCATGCCCGGCTGGCTTCTTTTTAATTTCTAAGACACTACAGATGTCTAGAACTTGGACAGCAAATCAACATATAACTACAATAGTTTTATTTGGCCTGGTGGGAAGAAATTTGAACTCAAGTTCTGGATCTCTCCCTTCTTAGCATATAACCTTATAACCTAAAACCAAAATGTAGGCTTCCTGAATTTGGCAAGATCCTAGTTATTATTTATGGTTCATCTAAAAGTCACCAACTTTGCAAAGGACTTGTAGACCCCCACCTCCAGCCCCGAGGCTCCCAGCCCTACAGTCTTTTGCCACTAGAATGGAGCTTTATTTTTTCGAGGCGAGCTGATCATGGGGCCCAAGCTCTTTAGTGAGGCAGCAGTGAACTGACATCTAAGGACCTAGAAAGTGGTCACTTGGTGCTACAATCCCTCGAGCACCCCCAGGCTGCGAAGGCCAACCTCGAGGTCGAATCCCCGACGTCTCCAGGGCCACCCTGCCAGACTGTAAGCACAGCTGGGTTTAAGGTGGATGCCTGTGCGCGGCGGAACGATACTCACTCCCGTCGTCCAGGGCGCCTAGCACGCTGCCAAGGACCCCGAGTGCCTAGTAAACACTCGTGGACTAGAATGAAGCAGAGCGCAGGGAGATCCCGCACCTAGACGTGCACACTTAGCTCCGCCGGGCCGCGGTGGTGAGCGCCGAGCAGAGGGTAGTGTGGGACGAAGGGGGGGAGCGCTCCGGCCACCCGGTCGCCTGCTCCTCCCGGACCGGCCGGCGAGCGGGCGGGTACCCACCGACAGCAGGCACACAAAGCCCGTTCGGTGCGCTCGGCGCTCTGCTGCTCCGGCCTTAGTTACCAGGCGCTGACGAGCGGCTCGGGGTTGGGTGCCGGGCTGTAGCAGGCGTTGGGCGTCGAGCCTCTGCGCGCATCAAACCGCCGCTGGCGGGGCACTGGGGGAGGGGGGAGGAGCGGGCCGGGGAGGAGGGAGGGCGGGAGGGAGGGAGGAGTGGGACCCGCGGGGGTGGAGGAAGAGGCCTCGCGCCGAGGAGGGAGCAATTGAATTTCAAACACAAACAACTGCACGAGCGCGTACCCACCGCGCCGAGCGTCGTCGGACCCGGGCCCGCCCCGTCCGAGCGGCGCGCGGGTGGAGAGCCGTGGCCGCGCCAGAGCTCGAGCCGGGGACCGCCATCGAGGCGGGGGCCGCGCGCGGGCCGGAGCGGAGCGGCGCCGCCACCGCTACCGCCGCGCGCTCAAACTTAGGCTCAAGCTTCCCAGCCCGGCGCGGAGCTCGGGGCGCCCGGAGCCCCGCCATGTCGCGATCCAACCGGCAGAAGGAATACAAATGCGGGGACCTGGTGTTCGCCAAGATGAAGGGCTACCCGCACTGGCCAGCCAGGGTGAGCAGCGCGGCCCGCACCCCGGCCCCCACAGGCTGGGGTTGCGTAACGCCTGGGGGCCAGGGCGGACTGGCGGGCGGGCGGAGGGCACCTGGGTCCCGGCTCCCCGCCGCCCTGAGCCCACTCGCCGGTTACATAACGGCGGCGGCGGGGGGCGCACCTGGCGGGCGCGTGCGCGGCACGGACTACTGGACGCGGAACCCCCCGGCCGGCTCCGCGCTCGGTTCCGCCCCCAACCCCCACTCCGCCGCGGCTCTGGGCGGACGCGCGGTGTCTATTTAGAACGGCCAAGTAACTCCTACCGCACCACCGTTCCCCCCATGAGGTCCCCAGTTTCTCCAGTGATCGTCACCCCCACAGTTCAGACTCTTTTTTCCAGTGCAAATGGTTACGAAGGATCCCAGCTCAAATAGGGCTGGGTGGAGGCGGGGCGCTTCTAGAAAACTTTGGTTTGGGGCGTCTGTGCGAAGTCTGAAGTTGGGAGGGTCGAGGATTAGGTGGGGGTGGTGGAAGAAGGGATCTATCTTCTCTGGAAACTATGTGCCAGCAGCACCCGTCTCTCGCAGTTTCACAAACATGTCCTCCTTATGCTGCCAGCTCAAAGGTGGGACCGAGGACCGCAGAGCTTCACGTCGGGTTGGGAACCCCTTCTAGACCGCTTTAGTGGGGGTGGGGGAGCCCGAGTCGCGCCCTCCCCCCCCACCAGCATCTCTCTCCAGAACCTTCTCCGCTCACCACATGGTGAGCTGAGCCCGCCAACAGAAGGGCCTTCAGCACCTGGCCAGGTGGGAGGGTGGGGCCCGGCCGCTGAGCTGGGTGTTTATCAGCTTTCCCCAAAGACTAGATAGGTTAGGGAAGGGGTGGCAGTGCGGTTGCTGCAGAAGACTGGAGGTCTCAGGGGGTAGTGCCTCTGGCAACTTGCTCTAAAGTTGGTGTAGAGGGGCCTTTGGTGTTAGGAGAGGCATGACTCAGCCCCCTGGAGTGTAAGGACTCCTGCAGATGGAAAGCTAAGGGTAGAAAGGGGTGGAGGGAGGGGCTGGCGCGGAGCGCTGCCTCGTGGTTTTGGGTTGCAGGATAAGGCTGCTGCTGTTCATCTGGTCTAACGCTACCTTGAGCCCAGGAAAGCCTAGGAAACTGCCCTGCCCCATCTGGGTCCTGTGCAAGACTTCAGGCCTGTTTGGTTCACTGTAAGAAAAATCCAAGACTCTTCTCAGTTCTTTCCCTCTCAGGGAAGTGGTATGTGTTTCTGATCTCACATGCTTTGAGTTTCTCTGTCGCTGAAACTTTCATGTGGATTAAGTAAGAAATGTAGGGAGCAGGGCTTCCCATATCCAGGGCCACCTGAGGGCCTGAAGAAGCAGAATTGCTTGTGCACATGGATATGTGGCCTGTGAACACTACTGTACTTTACCCTGTACCCTTTGGTTCAACTGGCTTCTTGGCCCCCCTGCTAAGGCCCTGGTGGGCAGGGCAAGAGCTGAACCCAGATCTCTACTGCTTTTCCCTCCTGGAGTGAAACAAAGTCCAGAGGCTAGACTGAGCCATGGGGAGAGGAGGTATTGGCGGGAACATGGATTGCAGAGAACCCCTCCTGAGTCAGGAAGAAAGGAAAAAGGGTAGAAGAGACACACAGAAGCGCCAAGAGGGCTTCCCTGTCAGGAAGACCCTGAGGTTTGTGATGACATGTTAAGTGAGGGCAGCACCTGGCACTGGGGATGCCATCAATTCATCTTCACCTTGAGCCTCCAGAACTGGAGGGGAGGCACTCTCTTCAGTTGAGGCCTCGGGAGGTCAGGCTTGGATTTCAACAAGATTAAAGCCCTACACTTGTCTGTTGACTGAGATAGTTGGCAGGAGGGGTACACTCAAGGCTGTTCACTTCTCAGACAGCTCCTCCTGGGAACCCCCAGAGAACAAAGCTGAGTCTCCGTACCATTCCCTGAGCTGGTCTCAGTCGTGAGTGCCAGTGTCTTGAGAGGCCCAGCTCCTCATAATACGGATGAGAAGTAGGGGTACCCCCCTGGTCAGACCGACTCCTTAGCCACCCTTGTGGACCTTGCCTCCCTTGGTCCCTGCTGCTGGGCAGCATAGGTGACTTTGGAAGGACCCAGTGCTTGGGAGCACAGCCTGAAGGGCCACATGGTAATAGGACCTGGCTGGGAGGATCTGTGAGTTCATCTTTTTTTTTTTAATGCAGCTCAGGCTGGCTCACTTTGTATCCCAGGCAGGCCTTGAACTCCCAGTGATCATCCTGCTTCAGCCTCTGGAGTGGTGGGATCATAGGCATGTGCCACCATGCCAGGCCTGTGACTCCATCTTAACCTTTTCCTCTTCCTCCTGCCCAACTTCCTTGGGGATCTCCAAGCACTTAATAGTTAAACTCCAAGACTCAGTGATTCCCCCCCCCACCTCAGATTCCTTCCTCCTTTCACTCTTTCCTGTTTCACAATCCCAGAAAAGCTCTTGAGCAGCCCAACGCCCCTTCCTCACTGTCTTTACTCTGTTCTCCCCCTTTCTCTTCTTGCTCTTTAGGGTTGCCACATTTCCCGGCCCCCAACTGTCTTTCGGCCTGCTGCCCTGGATTTTCCGGTTCCTGGGTCAGGCTGTCCCAGCCCTGGGTGTGGTGGTCAGAATGCAATGGCAGCTGGCCTGTGCTTAGCATTCCCTCTGCCTTCCTAAGTGCTAGGGTGGTGACCCTGGTCTGCTTTTGGTCTGAAACCAGGGAAGCAGTGTTCAGTTCCCCTCACCCCTTACGCACACACTTCAGGTCCCTCTGTAGGCCTCAGGAACCTGTAGGATGGGCTGTCATTCAAAGGCAAAGGAGGGTGTACCAGCTGACAGGCCAGACCTAAGGAGAAGGAACATGCCTGGGTCCCTGGAAGAGCTAAGAGGTTATAGAGTCTTCTCTCCTGTTAACTGGTAGAGGGGCTATAGCAGGGTCCCCACTGGGCCCCACCATGAACCACTTAACATTGACTCACATTCTGAGTCACAGCCTGGATATGAAGGCACCAAATGGGAGTTAGGTGTCTATTAGAATACAGGGCTTCCCTGAAACATTATTTCTCCCTGCCTAGAAAGAACCACCCTTCACTTCCAAAGTATGAGAAAAGGCCTTTCCTTTAGCTTCAGGAGTGGAAGCCCTGTAGAAGGGCTCACCTTCCCCCACACCTCTTTCTAGCGTTGGGGTTAACCCAAGGGCCTTCTAAACCATGTGAGCTCTACCCGAGGCCCTCTTCCTCTTTTTAGAGCGGTTGGAATTCCGTTAAAAGAGGGCCAGGCTAGGTTGCTCATGCTTATAAACTCACCACTGGAGGAGGGCCTTCTGATTGCCAAGTTGGAGCCCAGCCTGGGCAACTTGGTGAGACCCTGTCTCAAAATAATTTTTTTTTTTTTTTTTTTTTTTTTTTTAATATGGCTGGCTCAGCCTACCCTGGGGGTGGTGCTGGAGATGGAACCATGGTCTCTGCAGTTGCCTAAGCTTTCCTAAACAGGCGCTTTAGACTACTGAGCCATCTTGCTGGCCCCAGAATAAATTTAGAAAGCTGGTTGTGGTGACAAATGTCTGTAATTCCAGCACTCGAGACTGAGGCAGGAATATGTCTTTGCGTTCAAAGCCAGCCTGGGCTACATAGTGAATTCAAAGTCAGCATGAACTATACAGCAAGATCCTAAAAAAATCCAAAATTAAAACAAAAAACAAACAAACAAAAAAATATTAGTAATAAGGACTGGGGATTTAGTTCAGTGAAGATGCCCTGGGTTTAAGCCACAGTACTAAAGGGTGGAGCACTCTTTCACCCTTCCCCCAGTTCTGAGTGGGAAGGTGGAAGGACCCTTTTCTGGAAGATCCCTATCTGGCCTTATCCAGGCCTCTGCCCCTTATCTCTGGGCCCATCTTTTCTGTAGCCTGGAGTCAGCACCAGGCGGGTGTATCTGGTGTGTCTCATTCTTTTTTTTTTTTTTTTTTTTTTGCGGGACTGGGGTTAAAACTCATGACCTTACACTTTCCAGGCAGGCACGTGTGCCACGGAGCTATCTCCCCAGCCCCTCTCATTCTATTTTTAATTCCATCATTTTATTTTTCCCTGCCCCAACATTCAGACTCAGTTGCCTGTCTCATTCTCCTGTGGGAAGCTGGGCAGCCAGGTGCTTTGCAGTCTGCCTTCCTAGAGAAAACCTGTCTCATTTCTGACCCTTCCCCCACCCCATTCCTTTCCTGAGCCTCAGTTTCTCTTTCATCTGCCATTTACTCTGAACATGTTAATGCACTGGCTCAGGTGTGGGCACAGAGAATGCCAAGATCAAAGTTCCTCACCGCACTCTCAGCCATAGGCCCTTTTACCCCTACCCAGGCTAGGTTCTGCTAGAGCAAATCCAGGAGGCCTAGGAAAGGGCCTAGGCTATTATTGTCCTATCCCTGTCTCCTGGGATCTCTAAGCTCTGGAGGCCTTCATTTTGTTTTGTTTACCCCTCTGAGAGGAGGGCTGGGAGCTGGCTGGTGACCGGCACCAGGTGTCCTGTCCAGCCTCTGCCTCACCCTTCCCCAAGGACTGGCTTTCTGAGAACACATCCCCCCAAGCAGTCTTCCAGGCCTAGCAGTTTCCAGCACTTCAGGGGACCCAGGTGCTAGACTCCAGGCTTGGGGGTTGGGGTGTTAGTGTCCCTTCCTTCCCAATCTAGATAGAGGGCCTGGGGGAGGGGCGGTCACATTCCTAGTTGCTGAGTGGCCCTGGAGGCGGGGTTGGGTTGTCATGGCAATGAGGACCTTGTTTGTGGGGGGGAATTGCGTGCCTTTCCACCTCCTGCTCTCACACCCCTGCAGGCTCCTGATAGTGGGGAGGGCCCAGTTTGTGCTAGGTCTTCCTGGGGGGAGGGGCTGGACCTCTGTCCCTAGAGGCCACGGGGGCAAGGGGGCGGTGCCCAAAAGCCTGGAGTCTCCCAAGTCTGGAAAGAGATGCCCCTGGAATTCATGCCTGGGCCTCACGCTCCTGGGTGTGTCTGGGCTCATTCCCATCCACATAGCCTCTCTGCCTCCCCAGGCCTCTAGTTGCATCCTCTGTCCTTGTCTTTTTCCTTGTGATCACTGTCCTGGCCGGCCTGTCTGTACTGTCTGTGTCTTGGGCGCCAGTCAACATGGCCACCTGGCCTCCGTGGGCTGGAAGCCAAGCTACTGGGGCTGCTGCAAGTGTTGCTGGGAGTTGTAGTTTCACCCCCAGCGCAGGCTGGCCTCGGCTTACAGGCCCTGATCTGGGAGGGGCTGGCTAGGTCGCTCTCTGTCCATTTCCCTGACCTCAGACCTCTGCGTCTCCCAGGATTCTAGGCAAGGGGTCAGGAGATGATTCTGAGATCTGGCCTTAGCTAAGTTACTCTTTTGCTTTGGACAGATCACTTTTTTGGTCCAAGTTTCCTCATCTATAAAACAAGAGAGTTTGACTACTTTGGTGTTTTTTACTTTTTTTATTTTTACTGATAGATTACTTTGATATATTTCTTTTTCTTTTTTGACCAGCTCAGCCCGCCCTGAGGGCATTGCTGATGCTGGCATGTGGTGTCAGGATTGAACTGCGCTCCCTGTGCCTGCCTAAGCTTGCCTAAGTAGGCACTGTAGACTGCTGAGCTATCTCGCTGGTCCCCACTTTGATTTTCAAAGGGTTCCTCAGAAGCTTTGGGGGCTGCTGTTAGAGCTGGTGTTGAATACGTGGTCTGTTAGCCTCACCCCAGCGCTTTCACCTGATTAGTCTGCTGTTTCACAAGTTCATTCTGCCAGTACTTATTGTGTACCTATTGTGTGCTAGGGACAAAGACTGATTTGGTCTCTGACCTTTGGGGTGGGTAAGAGCCAGGTAGTCCACACAGTTATCCCCCAAGTATTAAGACTTGTCAAGTTGGAGTTGAAGGAAAAGTGCTTAGGGAGAGGTTGGTGGGGGGGAGGAGTCAGGCCAGGAGGCAGGCCGTAGAGTGGGAGGCTGTGAGGCTGATTGGAAGTGATAGCAACTGAGAAATGGAAAGAACAGGGAGAGCAGAACGGAGAGCAACAGCACAGGACAGGTTGGTGATGACAAATACTTGCAGGGTGTGCTCCACGCTATTGTGGCTTAAGTGTAGAGGACACCTGTATTTCACAGGTGACAAAACAAGCAAAGTAGTACGCTGTCTCATTAACAATGAAAGGTAGCAGAGGAGATTCAGACCCTGCTGTTGTGGGGAAGAGAGGACAGGTGCTCCCAGGAGAATGAAATGTATGGATCAGCATTTGGAAATTGTAGTGGGGCAGGAGAGAAGAAAAGAGAAGAGTTGGAGCTCTGGTTGTATTCTGGGCATTGCTGGAGTCAGGAGGATTGTAAGTTGGGGGTCAGCCTGAGCTATATGTCCAGCCCTGGTTCAAAAAAAGCAAACTAAAAAAGTATGGCTGGTGCTTGGACATCCTGGGAAAGGTGTTTGTCTGGCTGTGAAAGCAAGGAAAGGGGCTCTGGGCTTCTGTGTGACTTAATTAGAACAAAGTCATCACTAAAACTGGTTCACAGACCAGTCTGGTGGTCTCTGGGGACTGCTGTCTGCTTTTGAGGTCTGTGCTCTCTCCTCTGACTGAAGCTGTAAGAGCTCCGACTCATGCCCACTTCCCTCATCTCACCCAGATTGATGAGATGCCCGAGGCTGCTGTGAAATCCACAGCCAACAAGTATCAAGTCTTTTTCTTCGGGACCCATGAGACGTGAGTGAGGGGCAATGAAGTGCCGGCTGGGAGGACTGGGGAGTGAGGTGGTAACGGTGACCCCTCTGTTTTGGGCCACACAGCCCAGGGGCAGCAAGGGGCTTGAGAGCACAGTCTCCCATCTCTCACCAGGGCATTCCTGGGCCCCAAAGACCTCTTCCCTTACGAGGAGTCCAAGGAGAAGTTTGGCAAGCCTAACAAGAGGAAAGGGTTCAGCGAGGGGCTGTGGGAGATCGAGAACAACCCTACTGTCAAGGCTTCTGGCTACCAGGTGAGCTGCCATCTGTCCCAGAGGCCCCTGGACAATAGATGTAGCCATGGGCTCCGGGAGCCCAGGTCTCCAGGTGATGCTTAGCCTTTGGACATCAGAGTTTTTGGGGTGTGGGGAGGGGCTTACTGCAAGAAGAGATGGGGTTTCCCATGTTGTGTAGTTGTGGCTAGGGCCAATGTTAGATGGCAGTGGTAAGTAGAGACAGGCCTTTTGGGCTCAAAGTGAGTGCAGGACATGGCCTTCCTCCTCCCATGAAGGCTTCCAGGAGGAGGTGCTCATGAGCCGGGCAGGATGAGGCGGGAGGGCAGGGGGCGGGGTTGGCGGGGAAAGGGTCCCAGCTCCCTCTGGGAGAAGTTGACCCGAGGTTTTGCCTCCTGCTCCAGCCCTCCCCCCTCCTGCACAGAGCCCTGCCTGCCCGGCCAGTGGGTTTACCCAGGGGCTAATCCGACAGAGGTGGGTCTCAAATCACTTGTGAGACTGGGCACCAGGGTGGGGGTGGGGGCGAGGCGGGGGAAAAAGAAGGAGTGAGTGAGGGGGGACTGGGGGAGGGGGCCCAGCATGGCTCCTGCTGGTGCCACTCAGCCTCTGCCATCTCTGCCACAGTCCTCTCAGAAAAAAAGCTGCTCAGAGGAGCCAGAGCCTGAGCCTGAAGCCACAGAGGGTGACGGTGACAAGAAAGGGAACGCGGAGGGTAGCAGCGATGAGGAGGGGAAGCTGGTCATTGATGAGCCGGCCAAGGAGAAGAACGAAAAGGGGGCACTGAAGAGGAGAGCAGGAGACCTGCTGGAGGTAAGGACTCCTAAAAGTGTTGACAGCGTCCCTTGCAGCAGCAGGACTGCCTCAGGGAGCCCTCAAGCTGACAGACCCTAGACTTGGAGAGCTGAAGAGATGTGGCATAGAAGAAAGCATTGTAGTTAAGAGGGGGCTACAGGCTGGGTGAACATTGTAGGTGGTGCATACCTGTAATCTCAGTACTTGGGAGGCTGAGGCAGGAGGATCACTGTGAGTTTGTCAGCTTGACATACATAGTGAGACCTTATGTCAAAGAAAGAAAGGAAGGAAGGAAGGAAGGAAGGAAGGAAGGAAGGAAGGAAAGAAAATAAGGAGGAGGCTGTGGAAGAGCTGACTGGCTATGGCTATAAGCCCAGGAAAGAGAAGGAGCCGGGTGTGGTGGCACACATCTGTAATCCCAGCACTTGGGAGTCTGAGGCAGGAAGATCGATGTGAGTTCAAGACCAGCCTGGGCTACAAAAATGAGCTCAAGGCCAGCCTGAACTGCATAGCGAGACCCTGTCTCAGAAAGAAGGTGGGTGGGGGGAGACCTGGGGATGGATATAAGTAGGCTCCTGGTGTCTACTTTTCTAGCCCCAGCCTGTTTCATCTCTGTCACTCCTGCCTAGGACTCCTCCCCTAAACGTCCCAAGGAGGCAGAAGATCCAGAAGGGGAAGAAAAGGAGGCAGCCACCTTGGAGAGTGAGAGGCCTCCACCAACAGAGGGAGAGAAGAACAGCACCCCTTCTGAGCCCATCTCTGGCCGGGGCCTCCCTGAGGAAGAGGAGGAAGAGGAAGAAGCTGCCAAGGAGGATGCTGAGGCCCCAGGCATCAGAGATCATGAGAGGTAAGTGCACCTTCTTGGCAGCAGCCACTTTGGGAGAGGAGGCCTGCTATGGTCACCCTCTCGGGAGGTGGGTGGGCTTCCAGAAGATCAGCCCAGGTGTATGAGTAACCTTCTCCCCTCTGCCCTCCCACAGCCTGTAGCCACCAATGTTTCAAGAGGAGCCCCGCCCCATTCCTGCTGCTGTCTGGGTGCTACTGGGGAAACTGGCCATGGCCTGCAAACTGGGAACCCTTTTTGCCTCACAACCCGCTCTCCTCCACTCATTTCCCCCACCATAAGCCTAGTCCCTGGAGATTGACCTGGCGCTCACTTCCAGATCCCTGACACCTGTGACCTGAGTTCAAGGCCACATACTCAGCTGCCTGGGATGAGACACGGTTATTGTGTCCCATGGCTGCTTGAAGTTGTTTCCTTGGACTTCTGTGGGCCTGGGCTGGTTGTTCCCACCTGACTCCTTCCTCCCCTCCTATAGGGGTTCTGTTGGTGTTGGGTAGGAGCAGAATGGGTGGAGCATAAATGGGCTTCAGGCTGGGGTGTTGGGTGAGCAGGAGGGCAGTGTCCTGAGCTCCTGTCCCCTAGTCCCACACCTCTTTTTCCCAGCTGCCTAGATTCAGGGAAAGTGGGACAACCAATGGGGAAGGTCTCCCTTTCATAAATCCTTGATGATTTTTTTTTTTTTTTTTTTTTTGGCTGATGCTCTAGAGGTTCTAGGAGTTGTAGTTTTATCATCAAAAGAATTTGGGGTTTCCAAGTTCTTTGGGCCAACAACCTGAGGTCTGAAGGATTGGCTTTACCCATGTGGGTAGAAGTGTTGAGCATCTTCCCCCTTTAGATTTCTGGGGCCAGAGATGGGATACCCTGGGGAAACTCCTGCCTGCCCTTGTCCCCTTTTTCCACAGTACTCGAGGCCAGCCTAGTTACATATACCACCCAGACATAAAGGAAAAGACACGTTTTTTAGGAAATGTTTTTAATAAAAGAAAATTACAAAAAAAAATTTTAAAGCCCCCTAACCCTTTGTGTGCTCCCTAGTCTGCTCCTTCCCTGTGTTGCCCCCGTTTCTGAGGTGCACTGGGAAGCTGCCCTTCTGTGTGGGGCTTGATGACTTTTTGTAGCTGAGGCTTTGGTGTTTCTTCTGGTGTCATTTCTTATCCACATACTCCTACCTGATCCCTTGGTGTTTTCACCAGATCTGGTTTGTAACTCACTGAGAAGACAGAGAGAGTGAGTGCCCTCTCCCAGCCTCTTCCTAGTGGTTTTTCACTGCTCCATCTCTTGTCTCTTATCCCTGCCCCTCTCCCTTGGGCTCTCATGAAAAATTGCTGACTGTAGCTTTGGAAGTTTAGCTCAAGAACTATAGATGAATTCAGTTCTAGGAAAATAAAACCTGTTGATTACTATATTGGATTCTGACTGATTCTTTCCAGACACTAATTGAAGAAGGAAATACAAATGATTTCCTAATTGATTACTTTTTTAGGTTGAGGTAGGGAGTGTCAATCCATCCTCTTAGAGCAGTCTTAGAATAAACTGTGCTGCCCATTCTGCCTGTTCTGTACACTAAGACAACTTCTTCCATCAGTCTAGGAGGGGTTAAAAAGGCTGGACATGGTGGTGTACACCTGAAATTCTAGCACTCTTGAGAGGCTGAGGCAGGAGAATTACACAAGTTTGAGCCTAACTTTGGCAACTTAGCAGTTCAGGGTTAAAAAAGAAAAAATGGTGGGGGGGAATAGTGTCTGCAAATGTAAGCGAGTACAAAGGTTCAAAATTTAATCCTCAGTACTACCCCCAAAAAATGGGGTGTGGGGAGAAGGTGCCAGATTTGCCATAGCCACAGCCTAGCTAGTCATGAGGTGGTTATTGAGATGACTATAGAAGCAACTTTGATTCCCAAGGCAGGCAAAGATTTGGGTAACCCTGGGGCTGGGAAGATAGCTCCGTGGCACAAGTGCCTGCCTGGCAAGTGCACGGTCATTAGTTTGAACCCAGGTCCCGCAAAAAAAAAAAAAAAAAAAAATTAGGGTAACCCTTAGCTAACACTTGCTACCAGACCCAAGTCCAGTTAATCACTGCATGAAGGGACAGAGTGTTGAGGTAAAGAAGATGACTTTATTCAAAAAGCTAGCTGACCAAGTTGGAGGACTTCCAAAAAGTCTGTCCTGGTGAAAGACTGATTTAGGAATGATTTTTTTAGGAGACAGTGATTGCAGATTAGTGAATTCCTTACCAGGGAGGTTTGTAGCCAAATGACATCTCATTTTAATCCCCTAGTTAGGAGATGCTTTGAGGGGTTTTTGTTTGGTTTTGGCACAGGGTCTATAGGATGTTCAGGGTCTCACCACATAGATAGGACTTGTAGTGATTCTCCTGTTTTCAGCCTCCCAAATGCTGGGATCCCACGTGTGTGCCACCATGCCCAGTCTCTATTGCATCCCAGGGATCAAACCCCGGCTGCTGCACTATGCTGTCTAAGCAGGTGCTTTAGTCTGCTGACCTTTTTTCTTTTTTTTTTTTTTTTTTGGGGGGGTGGTTTTTTATTTTGGTAGTACTGGAGAATTGAACTTGGGTCCTTGTACTTGCCAGGCAGGTGCTTAAGACCACCGAGCTATCTCCCTAGGCCCTGAGATGCTTTTCTTAAGTTCTGCCTATCTAAAGAGCAACAAGACCATTATTTCCACAGGCTGTTCTTGCCACAGATTAGTTTGCCTATTACATTATCTGTCCAGCATTACACAAGGTACAAGCCAAAATGGGTAGTGGCCCCAGGCCTCCCAGTTGATTACCAGCCTCATGGTAGTAGAAAAACACATGGTGTACTGGGCCAGCAAGATGGTTCGGCAGTCTAAATGCGCCTGCTTAGGAAAGCTCAGGCGACTGCAGGGACTGCAGTTTGATCCCCAGCACCACATGCTGCGCCAGCCCCACCACCAGGGCAGGCTGAGCCAGCCATAAAATAAAAAATAAAATAAATAAAAATATATGGTGTACACCTGCAACCCTAGTGCTTTTTTTTTTTTTTTTTTTTTTTTTTTTTTGTCTTTTTTGAGATTGGGTCTCACTGTGCAGTTTAGGCTGGCCTTGAGCTCACATTTGTAGTCCAGGCTGGTCTTGAACTCATACCGACCCTCCTGCCTCAGCCTCCCAAGTACTGGGATTACAGGTCTACGCTGCCATTCCCAGCTATTCCTAGCACTTTGGAGACAGAGGCAGAATTGTCATGAGTTCAAGGCCAGCCTAAAGTATGTAGTAAGATCCTGTCTCAAAAAACAAAGGGCTGAGGATATAGTTCAGTGGCACAGCACCTGCCCAGTAAGTGTAAGATCCTAAGTTCAGTTCCTAGTATCCCAACACACACACACACACACACACACACACACACACACACAAATCCATGACAACTGATTATTGTAACAAGTGAAGTGCGTTGCCTGTGTGACAAAGGGTCAGGTGAAGAGCTAATTTAGGGTGACAGGAGCCATCTAGTTTCAGTGCTCTGCTCCACTAGAGCTGTATCTATCCTGTCACCCTTACTGGTGAAGGGGAGGTGTTGATAGGGTGAGATGCTTCCAGTATTCTCCCAGTTACTTAGAACACAAGTTGGTCATCTAGCTCAAGGTTTTTTCCAGAGCTGACATTTTGTGACTGTCATCCCCTCTATAAAGCCTATGGTGGTTTTTAAATCTGCCCCACCGGCGAGATGGTTCAGTGGTCTAAAGCGCCTGCTTAGGAAAGCTCAGGCAACTGCAGGGACTGCAGTTCGATCGCCCGCACCACATGCTGCACCAGCCCCACCACCAGGGCAGGCTGAGCCAGCCATAAAATAAGTAAATAAAGAAACAAACAAGTAAATCTGCCCCAGCCCCATCCATAGAAGGGCGAAGACAGAAACGTCTGTAATCTTGCCCAGAAAGGGTGGCTCTTTCCAAGGAACAGTAAGTCAAAACCAACTAGAAAATGGAGCCATCCCCTCTAGGAACAACACTTCCCATCGGCCTCCGCGCAGAGAATGCGCAAAATGTGCCAGGCGCGTCCGTCTATCCCGCTTCGCTTTCGATTCCCAATTTGTCTCACCGAGTCCTGTGCTCTTTTGCTCACTAAACTTCCTGTTTCCACCAACTCCCAGCATGCCGAGGAGCCAGACTGGCGACTGAATTTCCGCTCCGCAATTAGACTACATTTCCCAGAAGCCCGGTGGGCAGGCTGAGGGCACGCGTGCGAGGTGGTAGGCGGAGCCCGGCTGAGCCGCGGAAGGCAAGGCTACACTGGCGGCGTAACTCCGGGGCTGGTCTGCAAGCGAGCGTGAGAACGCTCTTTTCTCTCGTTGTGATTTAGTTGCCTCCGTTGGATTTCTCTGCACCAGAACGTTGGAGCGGGTGGGTAAAGAAAGCTGCGGCTGGGGCTATCTGGGAGCAGGATGCACACCCTGGAGGAGGTTGGCGGGCCAGGCTTTCGGAACCGCGAGCTGAGGGACCGACGTTCCTCAGCACTAGCAGCCCGCGGCCGCTCCAGAGCACGCAGTGAAGGGACGCCAGCCTCTAGACTGCTGTGAAGGAAGCAGACGGGAACGGTGTAAGATCGTGAAGCTGCCCTGGGCTGGGCTGGCTGCTGGGCCGCCTTCCTGAGCCACAGACCTAAAACGACTAGGGTTGAGGGTGACGTTACAGCACACACGCGAGTGGTTTTGGACTAAAGATTGGCCCCACGCCTACCAAGCGCAGTGATCCAGGGCAAGTCATACCACCTCTCAGAGCCTTGGTTTTCTTGTCCATAAAAGGTCCATTAGGTTTTTCACAGTTGTGCTTTGCAGTCATTTGTTGACCCTGAATAAGGGTACTTAGTGAAACAGTTTTGTCTAGTTTTATTTTGAGACAGGGTCTTACTATGCAGTTCAGACTCGGCAGTGATCCTCCTGTCTCAGCCTCCCCACCGCTGGGAATTACAGGCGTGCACCACACGCCCAGGCCCGACTCAGAATATTTTTATCCAAAAGGGATAGTACTATTCATGTTATTCTATACCTTACACTGTTAAAAACGTTTAAAAATATTTAAATGGCACCAGCAATGCTGTAGGTTTTGGGTTGTAAAAGTGAAGCTCAAAAGTTAATTGTAGGGACTAGATGGCAACTTCATTATTTGTCCATAGGCTTAAATGAGGTGATACAGAACTCACTGCATAGTTCAGTTGGTTTTTTGTTTGTTTTTTATCTTTTTTTCTTTTCCTTTTCAGTGCTGTAGACTGCGATAAATTTTTTTAATATGTGATAGTCCTCATACATTGCTGAATTCCCTAGCCTGGACTAGAACCTTCAATCCTCTTGCATCAGCCTCCTGCAAAGTTGGTATTGATATAGGGGAATGAACTCCCAACCTGAAAGGTACATGGACGAGTTTGTGTTCTCTAAAACCGAAGAATGAATTTTAAGAACAAACAGGTTAAGAGCAGAATATTTATTGGGGGAAAGCAAGCGTCTGTCTGTCAAAGGGGGACCCTAGCAGGTTGCCCCAACCAGTCCATTCTTACATTGAATAAATTTAGTAAAATTGTCATTTTTGTATGTTATATATATTTTTTAAATTTTATTTATTTGTTTGCTTGTTTGTTTCTTTATTTACTTATTTTATGGCTGGCTCAGCCTGCCCTGGTGGTGGGCTGGCGCAGCATGTGGTGCCAGGGATCGAACCGCAGTTCCTGCAGTTGCCTGAGCTTTCCTAAGCAGGCGCTTTAGACCACTGAACCATCTCGCCCGCCCTGTATGTTATATTGTAAAAAAATTTTAAATACTGGGGCCAGGGAGATAGCTCCATGGCACAAGTGCCTGCCTAGCAAGTGTAAGGTCATGAGTTCAAACCCTGGTCCCGCCAAAAAAAAAGAAAACACTAAAATAAGCAGTTTTTCATCATTATTTAAATTACTGTTAAGTCATTTAAAAGGTTCTTTCGGGGCAGGTGAGATGGCTCGGGTCTAAATCGCGTGCATCGGGAACTTTAGGCTCACTGCAGGGACCACATGCTGCTGCGCCCCCCCCCCCCCCAGGGTATGCTGAGCGGGCCGTAACACAAGTACATGAGGTTTAAAAAATAAAACTTAAAAAAAAATGCTCTTTCGAGGTATAGTAGAAAACACCTGGAATCCTAGCTGTCCAGGAGGCTAGAAAGCTGGTCACAGTTGAAGGCCAGCCTGAGCAGCTTGGTGAGATCCTGTCTCAAACATAAAAAGGGTAAGGATGTGTAGCTCAGTGCAGGGCCATGAATTTGATTCCCAGTTATATGAAAAACAAACTTTCCTTCCCTTGCTCTTAGTCTCCTTGCTTCTCTCTCCCAGAGCTGGAAAACCTGAGTCTCACTGGCGAGATTTCTCATAGCCTCCAGCTATGCGTCTTTCTGCCCTGCTGGCTTTGGCATCCAAGGTCACTCTGCCTCCCTACCACCGCTATGGAATGAACCGCCCAGGCTCCCTAGGAGATAAGAAGAAGAACCGCCCGGGGATCCGGCGGCGCCCAGTAGTTGTGGAACCCATCTCTGACGAAGATTGGCACCTGTTCTGTGGGGACATGGTGAGAGCTTCAGACAAGAGGATGGAGTGATAGGGAGGCTCCCCCAGGCAGAGATACACTTCTCTGATCCTTGTGTCTTCTCACAGGTGGAGATCCTAGAAGGCAAGGATGCTGGGAAGCAAGGCAAAGTGGTTCAAGTCATCCGACAACGAAATTGGGTGGTCCTGGAGGGGCTAAACACAGTAAGTGAAGAGTGGAAGAGGACACCCAAGAAGCCTGTCCAGTCTGTCATCCATAAGAGCAGCATAAGGTGGCAGGAATCTGGCTTAGAGGGTGATTGTATTAGTGAGCCTCCTACTTTTCAGCTTGGACTGAGTGTGGTGAGCAGCAGAGGGCAAGCCCCCTTCATACACCTTGCTTTCTGATTACTCCCTCTCTCGGACAGCATTTCCGCTACATTGGCAAGAC
>PVKN010002095.1:21664-45087 GCA_004027915.1 Capromys pilorides
TTGCCTAAGCAGGTGCTGTGGACCACTGAGCTGTCTTGCCAGCCCCCAGGCTCACTTTTTGTATTTACCAGGAAACCCACTGAAATTGAGTGGAGGTTTACTGAGGCAGGAGAGCGAGTTCGAGTCTCTACAAGATCAGGAAGAATTATCCCCAAACCTGCATTTCCTAGAGCTGATGGTATCATCCCAGAAACATGGACTGGTAAGGCTGGGTGAGGGGTAGGAAGATGTGGGGATGGCATGAGGAGGAGGAAAGGGTGTTAAAATAAGTCAGCAAACCCAGCCATCCCTCCTCCACCTCAACAGATGGCCCCAAAGACACGTCTGTGGAAGATGCCCTAGAAAGAACGTATGTGCCTCGTCTAAAGACTCTGGAGGAAGAGGTGATGGAGGCAATGGGGATCCAGGAAACGAGGAGACACAAGAAAGTCTACTGGTATTGAGCCCGAAACAGCAGCTTCTCTCGTATCTTAGCTGTGAAGATCAGGGTGCCTGTTCCTCAGATGCTAATAAAATGTTGTGAATCCTATGTGTTGCTAGTGTCTGCTAGTGACACCTCACCCTGGTGTGCCACCTCCAGGGCCCAAGGCAAGGGCTAGTTTCCTCATGGTAGTAGAACCTAAAAGAAACATGGCCTTCCCCAGAGATGGATGGAAAGGAACCAAAAGGTCAGCCATTCCCTCCATGGAGACCTCTGAGCAACAGAAGGTCCCACCCAGGCCACCTGCTGGGAGGGCATAAAGCAGTGACACCTGACAGCAGCACTTCTGCAGGGCAGACGCACATTTGTCCTTCTCTGAACTCAGGAAATAAAGTCTTCTGAGTTTTAATAAATTAAAAAGGAACTATACATGGCAGGATACAGGGATAACTTGAAGGACCTGAGGGAGGGTACAGGATGCTGCTTTTTGGGTGCGAAGGTGCATTCTGCCCCTTTGGCACCTGGTGGTTTCAGATGGGCTCTTTGATGTTCTCTTCCTTGAACTGTGTCAGCTGTCTTCAGTCTCCAGAACAGAGAAGGCCTGACCCAGGGGCATCTTGGTGGCCACCAGAACCAGGTTTCGGGGGGACAATTCAGGGTTAAAGATGGGCAGGAGCTCAGCATGGAAGCCTGGGAGAAAAAGTAGGGCTAATCAGAAATGGGATATTTGGGCCAGACACTCATTTAAGCACTTACTGCCAACCTGCAGGCTCAGCCACTTTCCCCCACAGCAGACTCCCCAGGAGGAACTGGGGTGTCAGAGGCATTGACTTGAGGCTGTCCTCATGCCCTGCAAGTTCTCCATGCCTGGAATGCTTGCTTACAGTACCTGAGGGAAGCACCACTAGAGGCCAGTGTGGTAGGAGTCTGCATTCCTTAACAAATCCCCTATGCCTTGAGATGATGAGAGGATCTCATGGATGTGACACTGGGGATTGAAGGAGGAACTTTAAACCTTAGCCCTCTTCCCCTCACCTTGCTCCTGAAGGTAGAGCAGCCGGTCCAACAGAATCAGTGTCTCCACCAGTGGGGCGAGCAGGAGAGCCAGGCTGAAGAAGGCCACCACCCGGTTCTCTTGGGCCTGGTGAGCCTGAAGGACAGCCAGGTTCAGTGGCAGCTGGGGATCCAGCCCCACTCGTTGTAACCCCTGCTGCACGTATCTGTAGAGTTAGCCAGATGACAATAGAGTTTTAGGAACCTCCACCTCCCACTTTTAACTTTGTTCCTGCTTTGACTCTTAACTTTGCTTGATTTTCTACCCTACTGTACATTTTTTGTTTTCTAAGATAGGTTCTCATCATACAGCTCAAACTAGCCTTGAACTCATGGTAATCCTGCCTCAGTTTCCAGAGTGCTGGAATTATAGGTGTATGGCACCACCAGCTAAATTGTACTTTTTTTTTTTTTTTTAAGAGTCATGATAGGTGGGTATACCTATAATCTAGCTACCTAGGAGGCTGAGACAGGAAGATCACAAAGTCAATGCCAGTCAGGACAACTTAGCAAGGACTATCTTAAAAAATGAAAGTTATGGATGTACATCAGGACAAAACTCTGGGTTCAATCCCCACTACTGGAAAAACAGAACCTAAAAACAACCCCCAAACAAGCATTACTCATGGTGGCCAAAACTGGGCTCAGCCGATTCTACTGCCTCAGCTCTCAAGTAGCTAGGACATGGGCGTTCATCCCAGTGCCTGGCCTAATATACATCAGAAGTTTCTGGCTATAAACTGTTTAATGGCAAATTGACCAAAAATATTATATTCAGTTTTTCCCAGTTATTTGGCAACCTTTTTTGTTTTCTTTTTTAGTACTGGGGTTCAAACTTGGGATCTTACGCATGCTAGGCAGGCACTTAAGATGCTATCTCCCTGGTCCCAGCCCCCCCACTTTTTTTGCAGGACCAGGGTTCAAACTCACAGCCTTGTACTTGCCAGGCAGGCACTTGTGTCATGGAGCTATCTCCCCAGCCCCCAGCCCCATTTTTAACATTTAAAAACTTTACATATAGTGTGCAGCTTAGTAGTAGGGTGCTTGCCTAGCATGCATGAAACTCTGGATCTGAGTCCCAGGACTGCAGATAAAACAATCACATATCTTTCATAGTCTCCTGATATGGTAAGAACTTTGCTGTTGTTGCAGTACTGGGGATTGGACCTGGAGTTTCAAACTGAGATAACTGCCCAGTCCTTTTTCAGGTAGGGTCTCATTAAATTGTCCAGGCTGACTGTGATTTTCCTGCCTCATCTTCCCATGTGGCTAGGATCATACTTGTGTACCACTACACCTGGATAAGGACAACTTTCAAAGACATTTGGACAGGTTGTCCCAGTCAAAGAATCCATCCCTTAGGCACAGATTTTCTTTGGACATGCTAACAATGGGTGGGTAGTATCAGGTAGCCGGTTGGTAACCCCCCCAACCTCACTCTTCAATCTTGAGCTCATGGACCCTAGGGATCCCCTGCACGCCTGGGCGACGGAGCTCAGGTCTGGCATGTCGGATGACGGTTTCCAGTGCCGCACGATAGCAGTGGGTTCGGAGCCCAGGGCCAGCTTTCTGCAAACGCTCAGCATAGTCCTCCAGGGCATGGCAGGCCCCCTCCCGGAGTCTGTAGGGCAGTTCACAGCCCGGCAGCCCAGCCACCCACTGGCTCAGTGGGTAACCACCAGGTTCACTGAGCTTCATGTAGCAGCAGCCCACCGAGGCCACGGCTGCCACCTCAGGACAGCAGCAGAAGTGCCTCAGCAACGCTACACTCAAGTCCCCACAGGCGTGGAGACCCGTCAGCAGCAAGCGAGTGCCACCACCCTGCTGTGGCTTCTCCAGGGGAAGCAGAAGTTCCTCACACAGGGCTGTGGGGTCAACCCACTGAACCACATGGTGGGGGCAGTGGTGAGGGCCCCTTGCGACCACCTGTGGAGGCAGGAAAGGACAAAACTGAGAAAGTCTGTCTTTGAGCCACCTCAGGTACAGGAGGAGACCCAGATTCTATGTTATTTCTCAAGGAGGAACAAGGAGAGGCGCTGGGGCACAGGTGAGAGCTGCTGGACCATAATCAGGAGATCGGATAAACTGGCTCCACTGTGGTTGACTTCGTAAATCTTCATCTCTCAGACCCCAATTTTTCCTTCTTTTTTTTTTTTTTTCCTGTTAGTACTTTGAGCAGTGCTGGGGGTCAAACCCAAAGCCTTAGAGCAGGGCAAGTGCTCTAATGCTAAGATATACCTCACTCCCAAGTTTTCTCCCTGGATTATGTGTCTAATGTCTGGCTGTAGCTCAGTATAGAGAATTCACTGGTTCAATCTCTGGCACCTCCCACAATAATCATTTTTGTTTTTGATATAGTCCAGGCTGGCCTCAAACTTGTGGCAAACCACCCTGTTCAGCACCTTGAGTGTTGCCATTATTATGTGCCACCAAGCCCAGCCAATAATGACTATGATAATACCTGACCAGCTACTTGACAGACTACTGTGAAAAGAACACATTGGTGTGGAAAGTATTCTGTAACTCAGAAGTGCCTTTGAGATGTGGGAAGGCTTTAGGGCAGGAGGTGTCAGGGAAAAGGTAGCAGAAACAGGGAGCACACCATCTTAGGCTGAAAAACAGGACAGCGGGAACTAAGCCAAGTGACTGCTGCTCCTGCAAGGGGGCTGCCCTACCTGTGGGTTCCTTTTCTTTTCCAGAGCCTGCAGAAGCTCCTGGTCTAGGCGCTGTGCTCGCTCCACCAGTCTCTGATCCCCTTCAATGCTCTTCACCATCAGCCCCAGCCCCAGAGACATGAAGCGGGAAAGATGGCCCTGAAGTTACGAGAGGGAGAACAGAGTCAGCCCGTTCAGAGCTCTGTCCACATCACCCATCCTAAAAGTGGCTTGGACACCTGGGTCTCAGGGCCCACGGGAACTAAAATTCTCTGCTGTTTCCACCACTTCTCAGTCTCCCTGGGCCTGAGGCTGAATGCCTGCCTTCCAGTTGTTTTATCCTCATGGCTCAAAGACAGTATGTGAGGGGTCTGGCTCACCTGGCCTGAGCCCACGTCCACAACCTGAGTGCAGCCAGTGAGGTTACTCAGCTTCTTCACCAACTGAAAGAGGAGGGAGCAAAGGTCTCTTCATTCCTGGAGCCAATATGCATGAGGGTAGAGGAGCCAAAGATGGCAGATGATGGACAGAGGGAGCCATGAAAGACATGGAAGTCTGGAAACCATAGTGGGGGACAATCGTGGATGTCCCTGCCCATAATAAGGGCGTGACTGTCTCCCCCACAGAACAAGAGCCCTCTGTGAAGCTCAAAGTACACCATGGAGATGTAAGAATGGGAACAAGAGTGATTCAGACACAGTTGCCAATCAACCTAGCAAAGGGACGGAGAAAAAGCCATCCAACATAAAAATGATAAAGCCACCAGGCAGAATTACAGTGTCTGCTGAGAAGAAAAGCTTCTAGGGCCTCTAGTCCTGCATGTGAAGTGCAGAACACACAGTTCTATAAACCCCTGGCTGAGTTTCCAGACATTGTTCATACTCTGGCAGTCTCCTCACCTCTCCTAGCCTGCGGATCTCATGCTGCTTCTTAGGTCTGACATGTTTCCGGAATGGAGCTGTCAGTCTGGAGCTCTGGCTGGGGTTCTCCAGGAACTCAGAGGGGGTCTGAAAGCTGGGTGTCCGGGTAAAAGTCAGGGCATAGGCTGTGGACTTCAGGGCCAGCAGAGTGAGTGGCCACACGGACCTGTACCTGAGATAAGCCAGCCCAAGCTGCAGTGAATAGTTCTGTCACGTCTTGAGTTTACCAGCTCCTAATTGGGACCCCGGGAGACATTAGGAAATGCTGGGTAATGTTTCCGAAGAGTCAAGTGCCTTGAGCTCCCCAGCACAGGGCCTTTCTACCCCATACCTGACCACCTCCCCTTCTCCAGGCATCCCCAGCAGCTGTGTAGCCAGCTCTGGTGGCTCCAGTCCATCCAGTGCTTTCCGCCACGAGCAAGGGAGTGTGCCCCAAAGGTTGTCTGTGAAAAACTCCTGCAGAAGAAATGGAAATGCAGTCAACAGGACACTACTATGGACCATGCCCACTCCCCCACCTCACCCAGCAGGTACCTCTGCCTCCTAGAGGCAGCTTTCCTCCCAAGCCCACTCCCTCCTCCGCCATCTTCCAGGGGCTGACCTCTGCTTCTGGGGCCAGACTGCATCCTGGACATCTTTCATTGTAACAGTGTCCCCAGATGTTTGTGTCAGTTCTCTCCACTTTTTTTGTGGAGGGGGGAGGCTGGGATCTATGGGTGCCCAGCTGACCTGAAAGTCAGATACTTCTGCCAGAGCCTCTGCAGCAGCTGGGACTACAGGTGTGTGTTCCTGGCTACCTGGCTTCAATTGAATCTGTTCAG
This sequence comes from Capromys pilorides, assembly GCA_004027915.1. Classification (NCBI taxonomy): domain Eukaryota; kingdom Metazoa; phylum Chordata; class Mammalia; order Rodentia; family Capromyidae; genus Capromys; species Capromys pilorides. The sequence continues at coordinate 27,534 of PVKN010002095.1, forward strand.
TGTAGGGACGGTGTCTTCTTCAAATATGCGTCCCTAACACTATCACAGTGAATGACATAGTATTAGTACATTATCATTTTGTAACCTGCCATTTTATGTGCCAGACACACACATATGTATATACTTATATGCATATATCTATATCTACATCTATATATTTCTCTCTATATATAGAGATATATAGAGATATATAGATATAGTTTGAGACAGAGTCTATGTAGTTCAAGATGACCTTGAACTCACCATGTAGCCCAGACTAACCTCAAACCTGTGATTCTCTTGCCTGAGCCTCTCAAGTGCTGGGATTACAGGTATATACCACATGTCTGGATGATATATATATATATATATATATAATGTCTGGATGACATATATAATACTTATTTATATATTTAGTACAGGGTCTACAACTTTTTTTATGTATCTAGTACAGGGTCTACAGGGTCTCACTACGTAGATCAAACTTGTAGCGATCTTCATTTTCGGCTTCCCAAGTGCTGCGATTACAGCCATATGCCACCACACCCAGTCTCAATTGCCATCTCAGGGCACTCTGGGGGCAGGGCTGACATGGCAAGCTGGGGATCAAACGTCAGCCACTGCACTCTGCCTCAGCAGGTGCTTTAGTCTTCTGAGCTATCTGGCCAATATATATATATTGGCCAGATATATATATATATATATATATATAGCACCACCATACCTGGCTCCAGATATATATATTTTTAATCATTTACTCATCATAAAAAAAGGCCTACTCATCATAAATTGTAGGGCTTTCTTTTGGTTTTACAGCAATCGCTATTCTCAGTTTAGGAGATACAATAGTGATCCAGAGAAACAAGACCTTTGATCTTGCAGAGTTTACACTTAAAAAAAAAATTTCACACACTGGGGATGCAGCGCTAGTAGGGTATTTTCCCAGTGTGAGGCACTGAAATTTTTTTTTCTTTCTTGCTATGCAGTTCAGGCTGGCCATGAGCTCACTTTGTAGCCCACACTGGTCTTGAGCTTACAACAATCCTCCTAACTCAGCCTCTGGAGCCCTGGGATTACAGATGTGCACCATCATAGCCCGGCAAGGCCCTGAATTTGATCCTCAGCTAGTATTATATACCACTGTCAGTACAATAGTCAAGAAAGTAATGCAATATAGTTTACTAGAGAACTACATCAAAGGGTGGTAAGGGTTGAGGAGACTTGGTTGAGGAGCTGACACTAGCTAAGACTTGAATGATATAGAGAAATCAGTCATGTAAAGAAAATACAACAGCTCAGTGGCATAAGTGCCTGCCTGGCAAGTGCAAGGTCCTGAGTTCAGTCCCCAGTATCAGAAAGAATGAAAAAAAAAAAAAAAAAAAAAAAAAAAAAAAAAAAAAAAAAAAAAAAAACCCACAGGTGTGGTAGTGCACAACTGTAATCCTAGCGCTCAGGAGGGTGACAATGACCTAACTGCCATAGTCAAGACTTGCCTGGGTTACAAAGTGAGACCCTAACTCAAAAACAAAATAAGGAGGGCCTGTGGAGGTAACTCAATAGAATAAGCATTTGCTCCGAAAGTGCAAGGGACTGAGTTCAATCCCCAGTTCTGCAAAATAAATAAACAAACAAATAAATAGGGGCCTGTTTAGGTAAGTGCAGGGACAAGGTAGGATCCCACCACATGCTGCCCTGGCCCCTCACCCGGGTGTGCTGAGCCACTAAGACCGGGCATGGTGGCACATACCTGTAATCCCAGTGCTGGGGAGGCTGAAAACAGGAGGATCATTATAAATCCAAGCTGCATAGTGAGACTCTGTGCCAAATACATTAATTTAAAAAAAAAGCCGGGTGTGGTGACACACCTATAATTCCAGCACTGGCAGATGAGGCAGGACGATCACCTGAATTTGAGGCAGCCTGGACTACATAGTGAGTTCAAGGCCAGCCTTAATTAGATAGTGAAACTGACTAAAAAGGAAAAAAAAAGCCACTTATGATAAACCTACTGCCAACACATCGTGTGTGCATGTGTGTGTGTGTGTGTGTGTCTGTGTCTGTGTTCTTTTTTTTTTTTTGTCTGTATTTAGGACAGGTCTACAGGGTCTCACCACATAGATCCGGACTGCCAACACATCGTGTGTGTGTGTTCTTTTTTTTTTGTCTGTATTTAGGACAGGTCTACAGGGTCTCACCATATAGATCCGGACTCAGTGATTCTCCTGTTTTCAGCTTCCCAAGTGCTGGGATTATAGATGTGTGCTACCACACCCAGTCTCAATCACTTAGGACTAGCATGGAAAGCTAGGGGTCAAACCCCGGCCGCTAAGCTCTGCCTAAGCAAGTGCTTTAATCTGCTAAGCTATCAGGCTGGCCCTTGTTGTTCTTTTTGAAAAAGGGTCTTACTACGCAGTTCAGGCTGGCCTTCAGCTCACTCTATAGACCAAGCAGACCTTGAACTTGAAACCATCCCCCTGTCTCAGCCTCCCAGGTAATGGAATTATAAGCATATACCACCACACCTGGTGATACCAACATCATACTGAATAAGGAAAAAATGAGTCTTTACTTTAAAATCAGGAACAGTGGGGCTAGGGACATAGCTTAGTGGAATAAGTGCTTGCCTGGCAAGTGCAAGGTCCTGAGTTAAATTCCTGGTACCACCAAAATAAAATATAAAACAAATTTAAAAAATTAAATCAGGAACAAAACAAGGACATCCACTAACACTACTCCTGTCCAATACAGTACTTAAAACTTCAGTCAGCATAATCAGATGAGAAAGGGAATATTTATATGAAGGGGAGAAGTCAAACTATCTTTGTGTGTGTGTGTGTGCATATGTGTGTGTGTGTGTGTGTGTGTGTGTGTGTAACCAGGGATTGAACTCAGGCCCTTGCATTTGGCAGGCAAGCGCTTACTCTACTGAGCTATCTCCCCAGCCCCAGAAGTCAAACTATTTTTATTCACAGATGACATGATCTTTTATTTATTTTATTTTATTTGTCTTTTTGAGATAGGGACTCACTATGCAGTTCAGGCTGGCCTTGAGCTCGCTTTTGTAGCCCAGACCCATCCTCCTGCCTCAGCCTCCCAAGTGCTGGGATTACAGGCGTGCGCCACCATACCCGGCTCTGACATGATCCTTTAAATAGAAGACCCATTTGCCTGGCAAGCACAAGGTCCTGTGTTCAATCCCCAGTACATGGTGGGGCGGGAGCAAAAATTCTACCAAGACTTCTAGAATTGAACAAATTCAGCAAGGTGGCAGAATACAACATCAACACACACAAAAATTAACAGGATTTTGGCCTGGCATGGTGGCACATGCCCATAATCCCAGCACTCAGGAGGCTAAGTGAGGAGGATTCCCATGAATCTGAGGCCAGCTTGGGCTACACAGAGAGTTCAGGGTGAGCCTGAACTACTAAGCAAGACCCTGTCTCAAAAAACAAAATTTAAAAATACCACAATAGGATTCCCATACCCACCATGAAAGAAGTTAGGAAAACAACACCAGCCACAACAGCTTTAAGAAAAATTAAATACTTATAGGAATTAACCTAATCTAAAGTAGTCTGAAAAAGGGCCGGCCGACGAGATGGTTCAGTGGAAACAGCCTATGTTATCAATAGATGAATGGATTAAGAAAATGTGGTGCTACACACAACACTATTCTGCCATAAAGGATACATGTGAGTCATTTGTAGGAAAATGGGTACATCTTGAGACCATAATATTAAACAAAATAAGCTGGCATACAAGTTTAAATATCACATGGTTTCTTCTGCATGAGAAACCCAATGCATACATAAAAAGCAAAATAAAAGACAGATAACAGGAAACAAAGAGCTCTTTTATAAATGGAAAGGGGACCAGGAGATAGAAGCAGATGGAGAGATGGGGTGAAGAATTAAGATACATACATGTACCAACCCCCTGTGATGAAAGTAATCATTATGCACTGTCACATGTACTAATTAAATTTTTAAAATACAGACAAAAAGGGCTGGGAACTTAGCTGAGCATGAAGGCTGTTAGTTCAAACCCTTAGTAACCCTTCACCCACACAGAGAAAATACCAGCAATACCAAATATTCACTCATGCAGTATTTTCTATGCCAGGCACTGTTGTATATATCTGACATGTAGGACTGCACTTAATAAACAACTCTATGATATAGACTCTATTTTTATTTTTATTTTTGTGGGACTGGAGTTCAAACTCACAACCTTGCACTTGCCAGGCAGGCACTTGTGCCACGGATCTATCTCCCAAGCCCCTAGACTCTATTTTTAGCCCCCATTTTACAGATGAAACTAAAATAGCAATTGAATTACTGGCTCAACTCAAAAACCTAGAAAGGGTTGGGGAGATAGCTCAGTGGCTCAGTGGCACATGCCTGGCAACCACAAGGTCCTGAGTTTGATCCCTGTACCAAAGGTGGGGGAGGCTACTAAACAGAACAGCTAGAATGTGAAACCTATTTTATTCAAATCCTCGTTCTTAACTGATCTGCTCTGTTGCCTTTCAGTGGAGGAAGATTATTCCCGGCAGATCAATAAACGCAAAGGCCCAAACACCTGCCATACTTGTGGGACAGAAATCAGGCCAGTGTAAATATGCAGGGTGACATGGGAAGAAAATGAAATTGGACTGGCTGAAGCAGCAGAGCTCCCATTATTCAGGGCTATATAAGTAATATAGTGAGGAGTTGGCACTTCATCAAAACACATAGGAAGCAATGGAATGTCACAATAAAGTGATGGGATTTATGTTTAAAAGATACCAATCTGGCTGCTGGCTGCTCAAGAGATAGACTAGGTTACACATAGGCATTAGTAAAGAAGTTAGTAGATCAAGGAAGACGATGGTAGCTTGGCCCATAGAGGTAGCAATGGAGATTCAGACGAATGAATTTGCAGTCTAACATGAAGCAAAAGCCAAGAGGACTTGAAGAACTGGACTGTGGATGAAGAGAGCTGAATCAAGGATGGCTTCTGGGCTTTGGATCTGAATATTTCAATCTCAATAATTCAACCCAAATAATTCAACCACTTAAATATTATCTCATTTATTATTAGCAATGATACTTTAGACAGGGACCCATTTTATTGTTGAAACTGGGGACTGGAGCAAATGGGGGGGACAGAACCTCTATTAACATAGTAGAGGCAAGATTCTAAAGCTAAACTGTCCACACTAAAACAAAATGAGTTAGAATGCATGAACACGTTTTCTACTGGAACACCTGATATAGTCCTAGGAGAGATCGATGTTAACTGCAATGCAACTCAAAAGTCCCTGTTTTGGCGGGGCGTGGAGTGCACCCTTGTAATCGCAGCACTCAGGAAGCTAAGGTAAGAGGATCATGCCGAGTTCAAAGCCAGCCTGGTATGCATAGTAAATTCAAAGGCCAGGGTGAACTCCATGGCAAGACCTTGTCTCAAAACCAACCAACCAACCATGCTTTTATTATCTTCGGTTCTGAGAAAGTTAGAAAACAGCCTATTAGCGGAAAAAGAGAATCACACTCTTTTTAACCTTTCTTCTGGAATGACTTAAAATTCAAGAGAAGAAAGATCAAAGGTAAATTCCCTATCATGCGCAACCAGACAACCACACGATCAGAAGCAGCCCGCCCACAACCCTGTGGCCTCACGATAATGTAGGCGTCCAGAATGGAACGGTACAGTGCCAGGACGCGGGTGAGGTTCACAGCTAGCTGCCTCCGCTCCTCGAGGGAGAGGCTCCGGGCGGAGACGCCGGGCATCCCGTGTTCGAACCGGTGGCACGGGGAGCGAGGACGCGGTGAGCTGGGATCCAAGGTAAGTACCACGCAGGACCAGGGTCCTGGTTGGGATCAGGTCGGCCAGCCGAAAGGAAACACTTCTGAGCCTGGTCCTTGATCCTGCCTTTCTGGGAAACCATACCCGGGCTGAAAATGCTATAGTAGGCGCGCCTGCCACCTGACGTGAGGTCGCAAGTTGCGACTTCTGCAGTGCAAGTGCCAACTTCCGAGTCACGAGGGGCAGGGTGACAGCGCAGTGACGTCACAGAGACGTGAGGCGGCGCTGGCCTCAAGACAGGGCGAGTCAAATTCCTCCTCTTCCCGCCTACGTCCCGCCTCTGGTGGAAGTGGGGCCGGTTCCCGGCGCTCGGCAGTTCCGGTTTCTCGTGGCGTACCCCACCTTCGAGTTGTACCTCCGCGGGGCTAGAGGGGCCGGGGAGCGTATCCCGCCCCCGCCCCCACCCGCGTCTCTGTCGCCCCCTCCTCCGCTGCCGGTCCTCATACACTCGGAATCTTTGGCTTCTCTGTCGGAAGTGGGGGCGCTCCGGGCCCGTGCGCGCCGGCTCCCAGCACGACCTCAGCCGCGCGCCTGCTGTCCCGGGGCTCGTTGGCGCGCCCCGGCTTCCGCATCCGGCTCGGGACGCTTCCGTTCGTAGTGGAGCCAGTCTCGGAGTTAGGCCTGTGGGCCTGGCGGAAGGTCCCCACCGCGAGAACTGTCAAAAGTGTGCTCGCGAGGTGGGCCGCCTCGACTTCCGGTCTCCCTCACTTCCCTCTGGGAGGTGTCAGAGGACCTTGCTTGGGAGGACTTGGGTGAGGTGAGTGTGGCAGTTGCCCCCCACAGATCGCGCGGAGCCAAGCCAGAGGGGTGCTTGGAGTCCTATTTTGAGGGCCTGCGCTGCGGATGCTATCTGTGCCTTACCGCTCACTGTTTTGAAGCACACTTCGTTATTCTCTTTATAGCGCACCCCTTCTGGCATACGAGAATGAGAAAGGAACTGAGGGGAATCCGCCCACCCCCATAACCCCGCGGATTTTGAGCGGTGGTTCGGGTGATTGAACCCTGGGCCTCCACACCATCCTACTGTCCTAGCCACCCCCACTCCCCACCATATATGTGTGTGTGTGTGTGTGTGTGTGTGTGTGTGTGTGTGTGTGCATATATATATATATATATATATATATATATATATATATATTTTTTTTTTTTTTTTTTTTGAGACAGTGTTCCCAGGCTGGCTTTGAACTTGTAATTCTCCTGCGTTGGCTTCCCAGATTGCTGGGATTCTAGGCATGTGCCACCACACCTGGCTCCTTCCATTTTTTGGTGTTGGTGATGGAACCTGGGTCATCACTCATGCCGAGTCTCCTACTGAGCTACATCCTCATCCGCAGCTCCTTCGTTTTATAATTGAGATTGAGGCTCAGCAAGGAGAAAGGCCCAGTCTGTACTGAACTGTGGGGCTTTGCTGAAATGCAGATTTTGTTTTATCCTTGAATGTGGTCCATCATTTCATTTCCGGCAGGTTGTTCTGATGTCTTTCTTGCCTTAAGTCCTACAGAAATGGATCTTGCCTCATTTTCCCCAAGGGCTATGGATACAGTTACCAGGATCACTTTTCTCCTCAGGGTTTTCTGCGGACCTTCATCTGTTAGAGAATGAGAACTTTATCCTCCTGCCATCCGTGAGCCACTCTTCCCAACTGACTCCCACTGTTTGCTGTCCTCATGTCTGCTTTACTCCTGAATCTGGATTTTGCTGACTGTCCCCTCAAAAAGTCATTAGAAGGAAATGCCAAGCATAGAAGTTTTGTCAAGAGACGAAGATTCTTGGAACAGAAAGGCTTTCTCAACAAAAAGAACCAGCGTCCTAGTAAGGTACCTGGCCCACACTCAGAACCCACAAAGAAAGGGGAAACTCTGAGAGTTGATGGCACTGGGAAAACCGATCCCCAAAAAAAGAGGACCGCTGCCTCCAGAAGTACGTCAGAGCAGTCTTTGGACAAGAAACCTACAATGTCTTGGCTGAGCCCTGCTCAGTCTTCAAAGAAGACTGATTCGGTTGTGGGTAGTATAGATTTGCTGGGGGAGTTCCAGAGTGCCCTTCCAAAGATTAAGAGCCCTTCGGCTTGCACCCAGAAGAAGCTCCATCAGAAGAAACCCCCAGAGAAAGGTGCCACACACAATTCCCCCCAGGCCCATGCAGAGAGTGTACGCTCTAGAGTTTCACGGAAACCAGGGAAGATGGTGGCAGTTGACTGTGAGATGGTGGGCACAGGCCCCAAGGGGCACGTTAGTTCCTTGGCTAGGTGTAGCATTGTCAACTATGACGGTGATGTGCTTTATGATGAGTATGTCCTTCCCCCGTGCCCTATTGTGGACTACCGGACCAGGTGGAGTGGCATCCGTAAGCAGCACATGGTGAAGGCTACACCCTTCAAGACCGCTCGGAGCCAGGTGAGGAATATGGGGCATGATGATGGCAGTGATAGCTGAATGGAGAGCCTTTTTCCAGTGCTGGGCGTCATCCTAGAAAGGTCAAAGAGCAGAATATCATTAGCCGGGCATGGTGGTGCACGCCTATAATCCCAGCACTTGGGAGGCTGAGGCAGGAGGATCAGTGTGAGTTCGAGACCAGCCTGGGCTACAAAAGTGAGCTCAAGGCCAGCCTGAACTACATAGTGACACTCTGTCTCAAAAAGACAAAAAATTTAAAAAGTAGAATATCAGATGGTTAAGGCCTCCTGTTGGGGTAAAGAGTGGTGAGAATGCATGTCATGGTGTTATGCACCTGTAATCTCTTTATTCAAGGAGCCTGAGGCAGGGGGATCACTGAGAGTTCGAGACCAGCGTGGCTACATTAGTGAGATCAAGGCCAAACTGAGCTACATAATGTGAGCCTGTCTCAAAAAAGACAAAAAGAAAAGACATTTTGAGATTTAATGGGATTGATCTGGGGACTAGCGGTATGTATAGAAAAATAATAGCCAGTGATAACACTGGGAGAATGCAGGCATGAGGGTTGGGGAAGGGCTTCTCTTAGAAATACCTTATAACAGTGGTGGCAGTTCTATGGCATGTGTGCCACAGCGGGCTGTTTATATTATTGAAAGCTCTGGAAAGAGTCACCTTACTGCCTTACAGAATGAGAGCCTGGGATTGAGAGAAGGAAGGTGGAGAGTGCTTCTCAACAAAAAATTAGCCTGGGACAAAAGATAGATCCTAAAGTTGATAGAACTGAAGTGCAGTTGTGTACCTGGGAAGTAGCCTCTAGTGAGGGACATAGAAGACACAGGACTGGGTGAGTCAGGATTCTCTTCTCCCTTACTGAGCTAACTTATTCATTGCAGTCCTCTGATGGATTTTCGGAGCATAACAAGAGACAAAAAACTGTTGAAAGGTGAAGGGAGGAAAAGGAGAGCAAGAAGAGAGCCAGCTAGCCTTGGGAGGCCACCAGAGGGCGCCCTTGATCCATACCTTTGCAGTTTGGCTCTGACGACTTTCTGGAGTCTGTTTCAGTAATTCCGACTAGCCCAAGCCAGGATATAAGGCCGTTTATCACACAGAGTGGAAGGATTTGCTGAGCACAGGGGGCAGCTTGGAACGGCAGAAGATGGGATGGGTTTGAGACAGCAGATTGCCTTGAGGCAGAAATTGAATCTTGTAAAATCAAAGTATTGATGGACTGTAAACTGCAGGTCTGGTCAAGAGCTGAATACTTTGGTTGGTTGGTTGGTTGGTGTACAGCTAGTTTTCAACATAAGGCATTTGACCAGTATTCAGGTTGAGATTATGAAATAGGTATGTCCAGATGAAACTGATTTCTTTTAGGGTATCCCATTGGGAGGCCATATGGCGCTGTAACTTTCTGTGTAGCATTTTAGGAACACCATTCGGGGAACAGCCTTGGAACCCACCGTGTATTTATTTATTTATTTTCGTGGTGTATTATTTGAATTCACAGGTCGTCTTCATGCTATACAATCCTGAAATGGTGAGCTGTTATTTGGCTCCATGGCTAGTGGAAGATCCGCTGTGCAGCTGTAGTCTTTAAATGACTTGCTCTTTTATGGTTTGCAGTCCTTTGAGAGTCTGCTGAAAACCGTAGGCTGTCTTTCCCCCAAAGTAACCACACATGTGTATTTCATGGGAATCCATCCTTGATCTAATGGTTTCCAGGCACATGTCTAAGGACTTAAATGTGCAAGTCAGAACTGAACTAGGTAATTACGTGAATTTTTTGTTTGTTTGGTTGTGTGTGTGTGTGAGAGAGAGAGAGAGAGAGAGAGAGAGAGATAGAGAAGGGTTCACTATAGCTCAGGTTGACCCTGAACTCACAATCCTTCAGCTTTCTGAGTGCTGGAATTACAAGAGTGTGCCACCATGTGGACATTGTGGCACTCACCTATAATCTCAGTTATTCAGGAAGCTGAGGCAGGAGGACTACAAGTTTGAAGCCAGTATGGGCAACTTCAATTTTTTTATTTTTTTTTATGGCCAGTTCAGCCTGCCCTGGGGGTGAGGTTGGCACAGCAGGTGGTGCCATAGATCGAACCGCATTCCCTATGGTTGCCTAAGCTTTCTGAAGCAGGTGCTTTAGACCACTGAGCCATCTCACCGGCCCCTGTTTTTGTTTTTTGAGACAGTCTCACTATGTAGTACAGACTCACTGTGTAAGCTAGGCTGGCCTTGAATTCACAGTGACCCTCTTGCCTCAGCCTTGGCCTCCTGAGTGGGAATTATAGAAAGGTGCCACCATACCTGGTCCTGTCTCAGAAATTTGAAAGGCTAAGGGAACTGAATGCCCGCTGGGTCCAGTTTCCCCAGCACTATAAAAATTAAAAAGAAAATGAGCTATTATCAGTATAGATCCAAGTAATAAGTTTACACATGGAAATGATCTACTTCTACCCTAGAAAGAGGAAGTAGATTTCCAAGAAAACTTACTAAAAAGGGCATTTCAAGGATGAGGCAGGTAAGTGTTTGGTAGAGAGAAACCAGAGGGTGCTGATAGCCTTGGGGTGCTTTCTGGATGCAGGGTTCCATATCTGAGTCTGGCTTCTCTCTCCCCTACCTCTTCCAGATTTTGAAGATCCTTGCTGGGAAGATCGTGGTAGGACATGCCATCCATAATGACTTCAAAGCCCTGCAGTACTTTCACCCCAAGCCCCTCACCAGAGACACTTCCCAAATCCCCCTTCTCAACCGCAAGGCTGGCTGCCCAGAGAATGCCACTATGTCTCTCAAGACGCTCACCAAGAAGCTGCTAAGCCGGGACATCCAGGTAGCTTCTCCCTCAGTGTCGCTCCACACACCGCTATGGCACATGGGTATTTCCTGCTGCCTCTCCAGACCCTGATCCAGAAGTCTTTTGGCTGTAGAGCACCATATGGGTGCTCTGGTGGACACAGCTCTGGGCTGAGGAGCCCAGCAGTCTGTCTGTATGGAGGGATAGTGAGTGCTTTACTCTTCCTTACAGAACATTCCAAATGGTGCTTTGGAAAAGAAAAATTAACCCCAAATGGATATAAAGCCCTGAAGGAAAGAAAGCCAGGCATGCTAGTGCATACCTGTAATTCCAGCACTCAGGAGACTGAGACAGGAGTAATCACTGTCAGTTTTAGGCCAGCCTGGGATACATAGCTCAAGGTGAGCCTGAATATTGCAAGACTTTGTCTCAAAAAAAAAAGAAAAGAAAAAAGGAAAAGTAGTGGGGGTAGCCTAAAAGAACACAGTGACTTAAGGACCATTTGGACATTGTACATGTTTTGTTCAGAGAGGGAGTGCCTGTTAGGAAGAGACTCATATGATACAGAGAGAAAGTTCATGTAAAAGGGAGCAAAGGCACAGGATCCTGAAATTAGGTGAGGAGTGGAGCCCACCAGAGTTCTGTCTCTTGAGCTCATTGACTGCAGAAGAAACCTTGTGGAGTGACAGGGTGGAGGAATAGTGTTGGTTGGAATGGGAAAAGTTCTGGACCAGGGAAGCAGCTCAGTGGCATAAGTGCCTGCCTGGCAAGCACAAGGTCCTGAGTTTGATTCCTGATATGATGATGATGATGATGATGATGATGATGATGATGATGATGATGATGATGATGATGATAAAACAAGGGAAAAATTCAAGTGGATTTGGGTTTTCTCTCTCTCCCTATTCAGGCTGGAAAAGGTGGACACTCCTCTGTAGAAGATGCCCAGGCCACCATGGAGCTGTACAAGTTGGTTGAAGTTGAATGGGAACAGCACCTGGCCCAGAATTCCCTGAAAAACTAGCAACTGTGAAGCAGCAGAAACAGCACCTAGGAGAATGGGCAGCAGCCTCATACACATACCAAACATACCTGGGGAAGCTGGAATTGTTGGGGAGAGAGGCTCCACCCAGACTCAATAGCCATTGCAATTTCATCTTGCTCTTGTGTTGCATGTCTGGTTAAGTGTCCTATAGAAGGAAAGGTCTTTGTGTTGAACCCAGCCCTGGACTGTTTACCTCACAAATGGTGCTAACCATGGATCCCTGGGTGCTTTATGTCAGCCAAGCATCAGGGCATACTGGAAATGTAGTTTCCCACCTGCCTTACCACTAGGGTGATCCTCTCCATCTTGAAGAGGGAAAGTGTGTTGCCCAATCTGGCCTTGACTTCCTGGGCTCAACCAGTCCTCCCTCAACCTGGAGTATTCTGGGCCTGTAGTTGTTCACCACCATACCCACCAGTTCTCATTTTTATGCCTTCTCAAGTAATAAGATCCTTTCACTTTCAAAAGTGTTTCAGGGTTGGGTGTGGCTCAAAGGTGGAGCACCTGCCTAGTGTATGGAAGGCCTTGGGTTTGTTCCGAAGCAGCTCTCCACTCCCACCCTAGTATCCTTGTTGGGCACTGAATTGTACAGTCCAGTTCCATATCAGAGACCTTGCTTTGGTGCACCTGGCCTACCAGGATGTCACTTGCTGGCTTGCAGAGGAGCCATCTGGAGGGCAGTTTAGTTCCTAGGGTTTCAAAGCAGTGAGGAAAGAGTATAACTTGTAAATCAACTTTTCTGATACAGATATGCTCACCTACATTAATTTAGATTTTGCTTTGTCAGTGAAAAAAAATTTACATTGTTTTAATTTTTTAAGTAATCTTTTACCTTGCTAAATCAAGTCTAAAAAACTCATGAATTTTTTGATAAATTTTTATAGCAACAGTTGTGTGATACTTCCTTTTTGATTTAAGTAGTGTCACAAGACATCCAGGGGCTGTACAGTTCTGTAAAGAGGCTCCCAGGCTGAGTAGCATAAACTGGCCCCCTTACTTACCGAAAGTTACTGGAAAACACTGAGGAAACCTTTGTGTGTGATGTGTTAGAGGTGCCTTATTGTGGTCCCTGTCATAAATTAACAAGCATACCTAAAATGGTGAATTAAGATGTGCACCTAAAATGACCTCAAGCCTTGCGATACAGTAGCATGTGACCAAAAGAGAGAGAATATCTGTGGGGATAAAGGAGGCACTGAATGGGGTGTGTGGTGCTGCCAGCCTAGTCACTGCTGCTAGCTTTTGGGGATAACACCATCTTGGGGACCTGAATTACAGATCTGACCTTGGGGCCAAGGTTACTGTCTTCATCTCTGCATTGTCTAAAAATTTTTAGTTTTATTTTGAGACAAGGTCCTGCTTAGTTGCCCAAGATGGCCTCTCGCCTGTGATCTCAGCCTCTCAAGTAGATGGATGACAGCTGTGTGCCACACCCATGCACTTTTTTTTTTCTGTAGTTTGGGCTGGCCTTGGGCTTACTATGTAGCCCAAGCTAGCATCCAACTTGCTGTGATCCTCCTGCTTCAGCCTCCTGAGTGCTGGGATTACAGGTATGTGCCACCATATCCAGTCTGTGTGCATTCTTGGAAGGTTTCACACATACTGCAGAATGTGGGCATCTTAAAAAGCTGCTCTGGTGGTGCATACCTGTAAACTCCACACTTGGGAGGCAGAGGCAGGAGGATTGTTGTGAACTCAAGGCCAATTTGAGCTACAAAATGAGCTGAAGGCCAGTCTGAACCACGTAGCAAGACCTTATCTTGAAAAGCTGTTCTGGTTTCAGGAGCAGAATCATGGCTGCTAGTGGAAGGGAATTCCTTCTAAACCAGACCCAAGACATAGCTCAGTTTTTGTGTCCTGTGATGCAGGATCTGCTTGTAAAGGCAACTTGGTGCTTTGACCAAATTGGTACCTGAAGAGGTACCAGTGCCCTCACACAGCTCTTAAATGGGAATAATCCAAAAGCTGGGAACACACATGGATAAATCTGAAGTGAAACAATACTGAGTTGTGGGCCTGTGAGATGGCTCAGCAGTCTAAAGCACCTGCTTAGGCAAATTTAGGCAACACAGGGACCACAGTTCAATCCCTGGCACCACTTGCTATACCAGCCCCACCCCCAGGGCAGGCTGAGCTGGACATGAAAAGAAAACCAAAAAAAACAACTGAGTTGCAGCAACCTGTCTGAAACTTTTCTACCATAAACTTGTACTTTACCATAATAGTAGCTGGCTGTATCTCACTAGCTATACCTAGAAGATAATAGGAAGTAATCTTTGTGTTTATCCAGTTGTTTTTTTTTTTTTAACTTTTTTTTCCTTCTTTTTATTTTATTTATTTGTTTGCTTGTTTGTTTGTTTCTTTATTTGCTTATTTTTTTATGGCTGGCTCAGCCTGTCCTGGTGGTGGGGCTGGTGCAGCATGTGGTTCGGGGATCGAACCGCAGTCCCTGCAGTTGCCTGAGCTTTCTTAAGCAGGCGCTTAAGACCACTGAACCATCTCGCCGGCCCCTATCCAGTTGGTTTTGTGAACTGCAAGGTATGTGCAAGTGTCAAGACTGGGATTTTTACCCACGTAATGCTCATCTAATAGGTTTTACATATGATTATCTGAGCATCACGGGGTAAAATATACCCACACCACTCTTGTGTTGACTAAATGTGTATTTTACCATAATGGTATTTGGCTATGAGTCACAGCTGCACCTGGTGAAAGTAAAAACGCACCTGTGCATTCACCTACTTGGCAGATGAAGAGCAAGGTGCCTACAGGAGATTCAAAGCAATAACAGGTAAGCTTTACCCATGAAATGCTCATTGCTAAATCTCTGTGGTTAGATTTTTTTTTTTTAAATCTGGCAGAAGCACCCCAGTTCAGTACAGTGGCACATGAAAAACCAGATTTGCAAGTTTTGGAGATTGTAAGTGAATCATCAGATCATGCATGGATGATTAAGAAGATATTGACTGATGTTGACCATGTGACCCAAAGTTCCTGTGACAGTGAAGTGGAGCAAAAATCAATCAATAAAGCTGAGTGTGGTGACTTATCTGTCATCTCAGCACTTGGGAAGCTGAGGCAGGAGGATCGTGTGAATTCAGGGCCAGCCTGTCCTAAAGAAACAGGGAATACAGACCATGTTTTAGATGACAAAGATATCAGCAGTGTGAGTATATACTTGACTAATAGAAGTGATACAAAATGGTCAAGCAACCAGTTGGAACAGTCCAGCACTAGAACTTGATCTAAAAATACAGTAAGGAGCTTGGCAGGGGTGATATATATTGGATGGAAGGCCAGCACTGCCATTCAATGTTGGAAGTTTTAACACAAAATACTACAAGATGTGGAATATGCACATGGTGGGATACATAACACATTCTGTGTGCAGCGGGTAGCCATATTCACCTTACTGGCTGAACTGAAAACGTTCATAGGTCTGTTGTATTTAGCACTTTCCATTGGTAGTTGTGGGAATGTAAAAGATGAAAAAGTGCTGAGTATGGGCTTCAGGTTTGTAGGATAACAATTACACTAAGGAGATTTGGTTTCCTTAAAAATGATCTGAGGTTTGATACACAAAACCAGTGCCAAGAGAACAAAAGAACCAATCTGGCAGCTATCTAGTCAAGGTTTAGGAGATTGATGGGTATTAGCGAGCAATTTGACACATGACTGTTAACATTTTGTAGCATTTCATGGTCAATGTAGCTTCAGGCAGAATATACACCCAAAACCTTCAAGATAAAGCATAAAAATGTCCCTTCCTGGGGTACCACCTGCTTGGGACCCCCCTCCTGTTCCTCTTTCAGACAGGAGTTTTCTTTCCCCTAATAAATCTATTCTGCTCATAAAAAAGAAAAAAAAAGTATTCCCTCGTAGATGAAAAGACTTACTATACTTTGAATTTAGAAATTTATCTAAGGGGGTGCTGAGGAGATAGCTCCGTGGCACAAGTGCCTGCCTGGCAAGTGCAAGGTCATGAGTTTGAACCCCGGTCTTGCAAAAAAAATTAAAATATAAATAAATAATTTTGGGCTGGTGAGATGGCTTAGCGGTCTAACGCACGTGAGTCGGGAAGTTTAGGCCACTGCACAGGGTCCGCGGCTCAATCCCAGGCCCCACATGCTGCGCCGCCCCCCACCTCCCAGGGAAGGCTGAGCCGGACATAATGCAAACGAATATGTAATGTGGTTGAAGAAAATAAAATAAACTTAAAAAAAAAAAAAAAAAGAAAGAAATTTATCTAGAACTCAGCCACACCGTCCTTATACATATAGTAAGAGACCAAATTGTGTGAATGGATTTGTTGCTCCCATTTCCCAAAATAATTGGAATCCCTTGGCGATTGTTTCCAATTAATGTTACATTTGCTAACAGCATAATTGACTAGTGTAGGAATATACACAGGAATAAAGCAAAATTGAAATGTTGCAGTTTCAAAACAATTGTATAGTACAGTCTTTGGATTTCAGAATGATGGCTCATATATGGCAAAGAAAAACAAAATGGGGCTCTTTGCAAGGGTATCTGAAAGTAATTTGCACCAAGCCAGCAGCTGCACTAACTACAGTTTCAACTTTAACTTCACAATATTTCCCTTGGCCAAAAATGCATTAGGTCATTTTCCAGTTCGAAGCATTCAACAGATGGTAGCAAGGCAGAGCCATCAGAAACGTACACCTGATTTCCATGACAAATATGGTAACCCTGTATTAGTTGGTGGAGCCACATTCTGTATTGCTGCATGGACCTGCACAGCAACACAAATTGGAATAGAATAGAACCTTGCCCCTGTGGGCAGAGTCACCCCCAGGGAATGGAGCGATCAGGAATCATGCCAGCTGATAGGCTACAGCTGGCCTCACTCAGTGACAGTCCTGCCTCAGCCTCCAATGTGCTGGAATTACAGGCAGGGCCACCACACCCTGGATCACACAAATGTGTTATCTTTTAGGTTTGTAAGCAGTGAACAGCTGATGTGAAAGTATTGATGTCTGCTCTAAGAACTAGCTACATATTTGATGTTTTAGTGATGTCTTATTTTTCTCCTTACTGCACACTGCACAGTATAGTAGGAAGCGCCTGACAAAACAGGAAGACAAGAAAGGTGACGATGGGGGCCACGGAGATAGCTCATTAGAATAAGCGCTTGCCTGGCAAGTGCAGGGTCCTGAGCTCAATCTCTGGTACCGCAAAAAAAAAAAAAAAGTGACGAGTGGCCTGCCACATAAGAAAGGAAAGCTAAGCACATGTGCTGTCAGTGTAAGTCAGACGTGTGTATGAGACATGGTGTTTTAATTTGTGGAAACAGCCTTAGGTGCCAGGTGTAGTGCACACCTGTAATCCCAGTATTTAGGAGGCTGAAGCCAAACAATTGCCCGAACTTCAGAGTGAAACCCTATCTCAAAAAGACCTGTCTTAAATGTACAGTTTGTTTGGTAGAGGGGTGTGTGTGTGTTTCTGGTATTTTTTCAGAAGGCTTTTTTTTTT